>CM021100.1:406611857-406872577 GCA_007115665.2 Sequoiadendron giganteum | reverse complement strand
CGTAGCTTTCATTCTACCTATTGATTATTATCCTTGGATATCAAACATTGTCATAGTTGTTTAACCTGATATTCATATTAAGATATGTATGTATTCTCGTGACTTGAATAAAACCTTTTTAAAGGATGATCTTACCCTTCCTAATATTGACATGATAGTGGTTTTAACTATTGGACATGCTTTATTTTCATTTATGGATGGATTTTTTGGTCATAAACAAATATTTATTAACCCACAAGATCAATATACGACAACATTCACATTTGCTTGGGGAAAATTTTGTTGCGTTATGATGTTGTAGACATCCAAATTTGATCACTTCCATATGATCAAAATCATCTATTATATTCATCTATTCCATTAACAGTTTATTTAATCATTCTTTCATTTTCTGCCTAAGGTTCCTAAAGTATGTAATTAAATAAATTAAATACTTTACCTTAGACCCTCTTTTTCTCTAAATTAAATAAATATGAAAAATTATTTAATTTAGTCTTTTAACCCATTTGGATTAAAATCAATTTTTTTAATTCCCCTTTTTCTCTCTCCTTGTCACATTCTCCATAACCCTCTTCTAATCTGAATTAAATTAATTAATCTGTGATTAGGATGTGCACCACTTAATCTTGATTAAGTGTCACATCTTCCATAATCTCCCACTTGCCTGTAATCATTAGCCACATTTAGCTTACCTTTTCTGGTCAACCTTCCCACTTACCATTTTAGCCTGGACTCCCTTCCCCATGTGAATTTTTAATTCACATTTATTTAACCAAGGTTCCTCTCTGCCCGATGTGAATTTTTAATTGACTTTTATCTTTTCGAGGTATTCCTCATCCCCCATGCAAATGTGACATGTCATTTTACTTGTGCCCAAGGCTTCTAGAACCTTGGACTTGTCACATTACCCACATGTGATAGATCTCCAACTTTTTGGAGACCCTCTCTTATCCACTAGATTCTTTCAATCATTGTCAATTTTTAATTCACTTTTATTCTTCCAAGGAATCTTCTCATCCCCCAAGATCCACCTCATGTACTTCTTTTCCACCTAATTTCCACATCACTCCACCCTAAGACATCTCACCTTCCACATGTCAAGATGTGAGGGTTTGTGAGTCCTCAACTCACCATAGCCCTTCATCTTGATCTTTGTTGGATCAATCCCAACTATTGAATTCTCTAGAGAATTCAAATTAGCCTATAAATATCCCTTCAATTCCCTCACTTAGGAGAATCAAGTCTTTTGCAAAAAAACTCTTGCAAAATTTCCATTCAAGCTCTCATCTACCATAGCATTTAGCATCATCAATTCATCTTGCATCCATTCAAATACATTGCCATCCAAGGAGCACACAATTCTTGAAGAATCAAAGGGCCAACCAAGGAAGGAGCAGCAAAGGAAAGGTATAACACACTTTAATCATTAATTATTTTTATCTTACTCCTTTACTTCACCATTTTCTTAGGCTAATCCTATTGAGGTGCCCTTTTATCTTGTTACTTCTTCTCATTTGCATTATTAGTTCTTCATCTTGTATCTCACATTAGGAGTAGCATTTTATTAGGATCACATTTCTGGCATGCCTAGTGGGACCCACAAAGGGGTCTCTTTCTTTTACATTTTTTGTTGTTACCTTGTTTGCAGATTCAAGTCAGAGAAGGGTTAACGTGCCCTCCCGGATATTGCAGAGGGGTGAACTTGCCCTCCCCGACACTATAGAGGGGCGAACTTGCCCTCCTAGATACTGCAAAAGTGTGAACTTGCCCTCTCGGACGCTGCAGAAGGGCAAACTTGCCCTCTCGGATGCTACATAAGGGTGAAATTTCCCTCTCAAATGCTGCAGAAGGGCGAACTTGCCCTCCCAAATGCTGCAGAAGGGAAAAATTTCCCTCCTAGACATTGCAGAAGGGCGAACTTGCTCTCTCGGATGCTGCAGAGGGGCCAACTTGCCCTTGCTATTCAACATATTTGATTATTTTTTGCAGAAGTGTGGACACACTCACTGAGTTCAACGTTTTCCACTGTAGAGAGGCAAATTTGCCCTAAACAGCACGTTCGAGAAGGTAAAAAGGTGGTATTTTCGCCTCGTTTTTGTCTCTTTTTTTTGTTGTTTTGTGCTTTAATCCTCTAATCCTATTTTTTGGTGAGTAAGGTCAGATTTCTTGCTAATATCTTGCGTATTTTGCTGCAAATCACAAAGGGCAAAAGATAAACAACTAACATTTGCTTGCAGGGCCTTTTTCTTATTTTTTTGAAAATCCTTCCTTACTGTTTTATCTATTTACTTAGCATAAATAGGGGAAAGTAATATTTGCTGCTTGTTGTGTTTGTTTCATTTGTATCATCTTAAAGGGGAATTAATTCATTTTCATCCTCTCCCTTTGCACTTTGGTGCATATCTGAAGGGGGTAGTTGGAAACAGTTAGTGTTTTCTTTTTAGAGGGACCTGCTTGGGGATTTCATCACCCCAAAGGACAATCCCAACCATGCGTATCAGCAGGGTATATAAAGGGGAGAGAGCCAAAGTTGTACCCCAATCCAATTGCATCATAATTGGTGAAGCATTGAAGTTAGGGTGATACTTAGATAAATGTGAAGAGTTGGTCTGAGCCTTTCAATATCTTGTTGGGGTTCTTGACTCACGCTTGTGACGAACTGGTATTCACATTTTGTGCCTCACGTACCAAGCATATATCGAGGACTTCTTAGAAACTTTGTCCATCCTAGAGCAAGACCTTTGCTGACCATACCCCTTAATACTAATCATAGGATTGTGCTTGTTGAAAGTGTTTTTATGTGAAGAACCAGTAAGTTTTGATAAGTCAAACTATCATTGAATCATTTTAGGTCCTTGCCAAAATCCCTCATCCAAACCAATTTGTATTTTCCACCACAGAGGGGTGAACTTGCCCCACTATTTTAGCCTTTTTCACCGTAGAGGGGCGAACTTGCCCCACTGTTTCAGCCTTTTTCACTGCAAAGGGGTGAACTTGCCCTCCTATTTCAGCATTTTCTGCATAGGGGCGAACTTGCCCCCGTGTTTCAGCATTTTCTACAGAGGGGCAAACTTGCCCCCCTATTTGACCATTTTCTACAGAGGGGCGAACTTTGCCCCTTGTTTTAGCATTTTCTGCAGAGGGGTGAACATGCCCTCCTATTTCAACATTTTCAGCAGAGGGGCGAACTTGCTCCCCTGTTTCAGCATTTTCTTTTTGTAGAAGTGTGGATACACCCCGTTGAATTGATAATTTCATCCATTTAACCATTCCAAACCTCCGTTTAATGACCCCTTTGGCCATTTGATCATCCTAAACACTCAATTGATCCAATCAAACCAATCCTCATTCAAATCATCAAATTGGTACGTTCCAATTATCAATTTTGAAGGTTTTGACTTATATGCAAAAACTTTCGGAGGCCATAACTTTTGACTCGAATGTGGGTTTTGGTTGAAATTTTATGGGTGGTTGCATTATGAGCTAGCATGTGGATTACCAACCTAAAGGTTGGACCCCTTTTTAGCACATTTTCGAACCCCCAAAGTTTCATCTTGACCCTCAAAATCACAATTTATCATTTTTTTTCAGTTTCTGAAAAAACATTTTCGTTAATAACTCTTAATCACTGTCTCAGATTTGGGATCTTAGTTGGCAATTCATCCTATCTTAGTATTGGGTATTTCTTGGAAAAAACTTTGACTCTCAAACATATTCCTACGAAGTTTCCTAAAATGGAAAAATTTGACAATTTTTGAAAACTACCAAATTTGGCAAAAAATCTAATTGTCAACACTTTACGTCCTCTAGTTGAAACCCATGATCTTGGTTCCAAATAAATCCTATCATATCCTTCAATCCAATCCCAACCTGAGCCCCAATTCAGTTCTAATCTAAGTGTTAATCCCATCATCCTAATCTGAGCTTTCATCCAATCCCAATCTGAGCTTTCATCCAATCCCCATATGAGCTTTCAATCCATCCTAGTTCTCTATCCATCATCTATTCTTTCCTTCTAATCTATATCCATCATGAATCTTTATGCCCCTCTCACACGACCAATAATAGTATTCAAGGGGAATCCTAACTCCATTGATGACGATAACGAAAATCTTGTTGATCATGACGATTGTTATATAGATCATGTTGATGCTATCATTGCTAGTAATCTCTCTCCAATTACCTTTCAAAATCCCACTACTTCTTCAAACTATGCCAGCATTTATTCATCCACATCTAATAACAGTTCTTATGCTACCCTTGACAAGGGATATCCAACATCCTCACCATCGACATACTCATCATGTCCTCCCTTTCAACCTCTATCCTATCCAACATCCACTTCCTCTTATCCTCATCATCATCAACAATCCCAATACCTCTACCTTAATCCCACATCCCAATATTCTCATCCTAATCCAACACTCACACATTCCTATCACAATCACGCATCCCAATATTCCTCCTATCCTAATCCACTATCTCAATCCCCTCATCCTTATCTACCATCCATATCCTCCTACGCCAACCGACCATACATTTCTTCCTATGGTGGTTCACCACCTCAATCTTCTTGTTCTAATCCAACATCCACACCTTCCTATCACAATTCCCCATCCCAATATCTTTGCATTATTTCAATATCTCCCCATTCTAATCTTTCATGTACATATTCCTACTATCATTCACCATCCCAATCTTCCCAATCTAATCCAACATCCACATCCTCCTACATCACTCTTCCTATTCCCACGTTATATTTTAATCCCCCATCTAATCATAATCCTCCATTTCCTCCAACCACTCCAAGTCCCCCATCTAGTCCCATCCACTCACCTAATCATAATCCTCATCCAATCATCCACTCATATAATCCTCCAATTCTTACTCATAATCCTCCATCTCCTCCTAATCCTACATTCAATCCCATACCCACATCTAATCCTAATCCTCCATCTCCTCCTAGTCCTACATCCAATCCCATCCACTCCTCTAATCATAATCCTCCATCTCCTCCTAGTCCTACATCCAATCCCATTCCTTCATCTAAACCTAATCCTCCATCCATTCCAATCCCTTCATCTAATTCTAATCCTCAAATTCCTAATCCTAATCCTCCATCTCCTCCTAGTCCTCCATCCATTCCCATCCCCATGTCTAATCCTAATCCACCAATTCCTAATCATAATCCTCCATCCATTCCCATCCCTTCATCTAATTTTGATCCTCCATCTCCTCCTAGTCCTCCAACCATTCCCATCCCTTCATTTAAACCTAATACTCCAATTCATAATCCTAATCCTTCATCTCCTCCTATTCCTCAATCCAATCACATCCCCCCTTCTAATCCTAATCCTCCATCCATTCCCATCACTCTACCTAATCCTACATCCCTTCCAAATGTTGCCCAAGGACTCATGCAAGAAGAGACATCATGCCCTCCCACTCTATCATGTACTGTCACTAGTGATGAGGCCCTCCTCCATCCTAGACCTATCCCACCCATCGCCACTCCTAACATTGTCCAAACGGTTGAGCTGGTCAAACCCATCAAGTCCATCAAGTCCATCAAATCCCCATCTTCTCTCCTAGATCCACCAAATCCATTGAAGACATACAATCCCCTCTTTCTAGTCCTAATATTCACAAACTTCAATTGCATAACATTCATGAATCCCCCATCCTCCTATCTCCCCCAATTGAGGCAACCCTCCAACACTCTTCCATAATCCTACATCCCACACAATATGATTCATGCCAAGATCTTGATCCAAAGCATACAAGCATATCCCCTCCTCCAAATCAAGATCACTCCATCCCATCTACTCCATCTCAAGAACATAGTCTTCTGCCCATTTCATCTCATGATCCATATGCTCAACCAAGTCATGATCCTATCCTCCCATCCACCCCATCTCAAGATCACACTCTCTCCTCCACTCCATCCCATGATCCCATTTGCCTTCAAGATCCAAACACTCCATCTCATGAGCCCTTATCATCCACTACTATAAATCTAGATCCCATTGTACTCCCTAATTCCTCTCATGATCCCTTATCACTCATTCCTCTTGATGTTGCTATCCCCTCATCTCCATCGCATGATCCTTCATCGCCATCTAGTCTTACCATCCCAATGCCAATTTTGTATCACCTTGGTTGCATTACACTTATCTATGGTGGCCTTCTTACAAAAGCACAACAAAGTATAGGCACCACTTTTCCTCCTCCACCTGCTAACACACTCACATCATGTTTCCAAAAGAATAAGCATCCTAGCATAGATCAAATGGTCACGAACATGAAATATCAAGGAAAAGGTTTAGGCCTTCATGAGCAAGGGATGTTAGAGCCCATTCAAGTCAAAGAACATCCAGGCACACATGGTCTTGGATATATCTCCCAAAACCCACACTCTAAAGATGTTGGTACAATCTCCGTACATCCTAAACGATCCTCTTCTAAAGGCACAAGAGGTACTTCCCATCGTTCTACCAAGTCATGTGCTGCCATCCCCCTCCTCCATCATATTACATAAAAACAACCATCCATCTTCCTCCCTCATCCTCTAAATCCATTTTGGGTCCTTATGTCCCTCCATCCATCATTGCTCATCCTCCATCTACTATGGGTTCTTATATCCCTCCATCAGAACCCACACATCCTCCATATACATAGTCTATTTTGGGTCCTTATATCCCAAAATGACCTCCTCCATCTTATCATATTCATCCTTTCATTCATCCACCTCCTCTCCCTTGTACACAACATAAAACTCCTACCTTCATACCTCCCAATCAAGATCAACAAAGGCACATACCTACGCATTCTCCATCTACACATAATCCCTATAACCCTACCTCCATCACTCCCCATCATCCATCTCCTCACATCTATCCCCTTGCTACTAAAAGAACTTTGGATGCCAAAGAAAAAATACATAATTCTAAACATCCACATGAATCTAGAGCTCCTCATGTCCCATTCCATAGACATGTTGAAGAACAGAAAAATCAAATCCAAAATTACAATCAATCGAAAAGGCCACAAAGGCCCACCAAAGCAACACTCAAAACCATGTGGATCCCAAAGAAAAAAGGTACCATACCTTCAATTGAAAAGTCCGTAATGACATCCAAAATTGTTATTTCCCCACATAATCGTTCACCTCGTCCATCTCCTAAATCTATTTTAGGTCCCTACATCCCAAAATTCACTATCGCAATTCCTCCATTCTCATCACACTCTCCATCCATTCATCCACCTATCTTTTCGCATCCACCATCACATGTGCCAATGTTGGTCTTGAACACCTTCCCCCATCACACATCCACTCCATCATTCCATCCATACACTTTCCAACATCCCATCCACTGTCCCCCATATCTCCCCCATCAAATTCCTTCAATCCATCCTCTTGCATAAACCATCTAGTCTAATAAGGTTGTACCAACATCCAAATAGTCACTTCAAACATGGGCTCTTATTACCTCACATGGAACTTGATGCATGAGTCTTTCATCCCTATCCTTATCAACTGTCCTCTAAAATGTGCATATCCATATCCCTATCTTTATCCATCTTTGTCCACATCCTCGTCTGAAAAATCAGCAAAAAAATCAAAAAAAGAAAAAAAAAGGAAAAAAAAATCAGCAAAAACTTTTTTAAAAAAAAGTGAAAAAATCAGAAAAATACAAAAAAAAAAAGAAGTAAGGAGAAAATCATTCGTCCAATGGTGAAAAATTTGCAAACAAGTGCCTTGGATTAGTACCATGATGAAAACCTGGCAAGCATGCATCATGTGTAAATCCCCCATCTAGTCTCCTTCCATGATTGGGGGCAACATCCCCTTACACATTCCTTTCCTCCATCTCCTACATCTACCTATCTTCCACATCTTACCCACCATCTTTTTTATCCTATCCAATCCCTCCATCTTCCTTGTGATCTTGAAAATGATAGGGGAAAACATATATACATGTGTTGGACATCTCTTGGCATATATTCCCCTCATCCATACACTATCATATTCCTTCCACACATCTTCCTATCCCTCTTGCCTCATCATGGATGATACATCTAGAGTGGGGGCATCTCATTATTTGCAATGAAGCCCTTGGCGACATCATCCATCCATCCCTCCAAGTAATCCTTTCCATCTCTCCATCCTGCCCATCCTTACCTCCCCCTCCATTTATCCATCTACCAAATCCTTATCTTCCTATACTCCCATCCTACTACAATCCATATCCATTCGCTCCTTTATTTCCCCATCCTTCTATCTTCCTTCCCTCTTTCCTCATCACACATGACACATCTAGAGTGGGGGCATCTCCTTCTTTGTGTCTTAGTCCTTGAAACATCGTACATCCATTCCTCAGGGAATCCTCTCCATCTCCCCATCCATTTGTCCATACAATAATCCCTGCCATCTCCCAATCCTTATCTCCATATACTCTCATCCCCTGGTCATCCCATCCATTTATCCATCCAATAATCCATTCCATCCCTCCAATTTTGTATCCCTCTATCCACCTATCATCGCATCTTTCTATCTCCCCATCTTTATCCATCCGTCCATTTCCTTATATCTCATCATCCCTTGTCATTGGTATCTAGCTATCGGCTACCCCCATGAAATCCAATGCCATGCTATCTCACTATCATCATTCCTATCTATTTCTCAAATCTTTACAAAATCACCTCAATCTTCATCTCATCTATCCACCTATCCTAGAATATTCTTATCCATCCATCCATTTCCCTCTATTATCCCTTGTCATTGGTATCTAGCTATCGGCTACCCACACACAACCCAATGCCATTTACATCGTAATTCATCCCTCCTATCTATTTACCACATCTTTCTCACATCTTCATCACTCATCTATCCATCATCTCACCTTTCAAATTCATATTCTAATGATCTAAATTACCTATCCCATCCCTGAGCTTCACATCCTACATATCTTACACATATCAACCATTGTCCTATCCAATCTTCCAAGTCTATCTTCTCTCATCATATCGAATCCATCCTTTTTTCCATTTATATTGGTCATTTCATCATCCCTTATCTGTTGTCTGTCAAACTACATTGCCCCTATGCTTTCACATAGGCAAGGTCGGTCATTTGATCCACCCCTAGGGCTCTGTCTTTTGTTTGTCTTGTCATCCACCATCATTTGTCATCGGTCTCTATTCAAACTATGTTGCCTCTACGCTTTCACGTAGGCAAGGCCGATCATTTGATTCACCCCCGGGGTTTTGTCTTTTGTTTGTCTTGTCCTCTTCCATTGATTTTCTTTGGCCTTGTGTCACACTATGTTGCCCCTACACTTTCAAGTAGGCATGGTCAATCATTTGCTCTACCCCCTAGGCATTTTTTCCATGTGGTATTTGTCATCCATCGAGGTCTTCATTTTCCTCTTTCTGCTTTTACCATGGTCTTTTCTTGAACTATGAGGGCTCTGCACTTTCACGTAGGCAAGGTTGATCTTTGGTCAACCCTCATGCCCCTAGGTGTTTAGGGTGTGTCTATTTTTTCATCTCATCATTTTATCATCTTGTCACCTTATGTCTCATTGTCTTGTCATATCGTCAAGAATGTCCCCATTCGGGCTGCTGCTTACCAACAACGGTCATCTGTATCACAAGATCCAATCAATTTTTGGTATCCTACGTCATATCGATCTTTTAGTTTACTATCCATCATCGGTCTCAATAGGATTAATCCTTCCTAACATACCTCATCAACCCCATCCATCATCTTGATCCTATGGCAAAGAACATCTGATATTGATTGTAATCTTTTCATGCTTTTGGATTTTGTTTATCATTTGATCTCCCTATCATCACTTTTCATGGTCGCCTTGATCCCTCATATCACGGTGTGCTTTGACTAGTAAACATAGGGGAATATCTTGCTAATTTTTTAATTTTTATTTTGTCTTCTTGGTTGTCTACCATAGTACCCACCAAGATCCCTACGGTCTTGTGTTACGCCGAGACATCCTTTTGTGCTTGTGGTTATCCCAATACCTGGCTTGACCAATATCTTCGTGACTTTGGGGTGTTGGGATAACCTTCTTGTTTGTTGAGTTTTTTTTATGCATTAGACATTAATTTGTCTAGGTTTACATAACCTGATGCCTAATGTCTTATGCTATAATAAAAATTAGTGCTCTAAGGATGGAAAATTGCATTAGGATTCCATTTCATTTTCCATTCCATCATCTTGCATATCTCCCCCATGCTCATCCATTCACATAATCCAATCACACTCTTGGTCTTAGCCTTGCTACAAGCCTTGATCCAATCATCATCATCATCATTATCATCTTTGGGATGTATCCTTCCCTATCCTTGTGTTGTTTTGCGATGTATCCTTCCATCATCAACAACACCCTCATCGGGATGTATCCTTCCCTATCCTTGTGTTGTAATGGGATGTATCATTCCCTCATCAACAACACTCATCCTCATCCTCATCTAGATGTATCCTTCCCTATCCTTGTGTTGTTATGGGATGTCTCATTCCCTCATCAACAACACTCATCCCCATCCTCATCAGGATGTGTCATTCCCCATCCTTGTGTTGTTTTGGGATATATCATGTCCTTATCGAACAACGCTCCATCCACCATCTGCCCAACTTGGCTTGTAGCTTGATTGGGGCACTGTCATCTTTGTCCTTGAGTCCATTTGTGCTCATTTTTACCTCCCATCGCTTTTCATCATCCATCATCATATCCCCTTTCATCATCTCATCCCTCATCATAATTTTCATTTTGTCAAACCTCTCCTAGTTCTGGGACTTTCTCTTTCTATTTTTTCCATTTTCTTCTTCCCCACCTTCCTCCTCCTCCCTGAGTTGAGGCGGATCCACCCCTATAGTAGGGTGCATCCGCCCTCCAGCCCCTGCAGCGGGGTGGACCTGCCCCTCTGGTTGGCCGGCCCCGCCCCTATAGCGGGGCGGACCTGCCCCTACGGTAGGGTAGACCCGCCCTTGGTCAGGGCAGACCTACCCCTAGCCCGGGCGGCGCCACCAGTTGGGGCGGTGTCGTTTCCATTGGCCGCCGGGTGGTGCCACCTACCGCGGCGGCATCGTTGCCGCTGGCCGTCGGGCGGACCCACTCCTGCAATAGGGCAGACCCGCCCCCGGCTGGGGCAGACTCCCCTCTGCCGTGGGGCAGACTCGCCCATGGCTGGGGTGGACTTGCCCCAAGCCTAGGGTGGATTTTCCCCTTAAGGGGCATATACGCCCCCCGTCGACTGACTTTTCTTTTTCTCCAAAAATTTCAGATTTTTTTTCACATTTTCAAATTTTTAATTTCTACCTATTTTCTAGTTTTTTCCCATCCACAAAACCCATGTTTTACATTTTTCATAAAGCATTTAAATTGTGTTAAAATTTCAACAAAATGCATAGGGGGTTTTGTTGCCTTTCCTTCTATTTGAAAAGGTACTTTTACCTTTTATTTATCGTTTTATTCCTCTAACTAATCCCTTCCCTTCCCGGTGCCACCATTTGTACCCCGTTTGTCTGATTAACTTCGTTCAAAAGGAAAACTTGCCTAATTTTTTGCCCTCTTTCCAATTATCCCATTCATTTCTTCTTATCGATATTTTCCCTGGGACCCTTCTTTTTCCCACGTCACCCTCTCAAGGGGGCATACCCTTCACATTTACCATTTTTATCAGCTGTAATAAACTCCCTTCCAGGATTGGGGCATCTTCATCCATTCCCCACTAATTGGACAGCTCAGGACCTCCTCCCCACACTAGGGCATCATATTTCTGATTACTTCCTCTATAAGTCATCTAAACTTTCTTGTCTTCAAAGCACGGTTATTCTAACAGTACTTCGAAGAGAGGAAAAATGTAGACATCCAAATTTGATCACTTCCATGTGATCAAAATCGTCTATTATATTCATCTATTCCATTAACAGTGATTAAATAGTTTATTTAATCATTATTTCATTTTTTGCCTAAGGTTCCTAAATTATGTACTTAAATAAATTAAATACTTTACCTTACACCATGTCCTTTTCTAAATTAAATAAATATGACAAATTATTTAATTTAGTCTTTTAACCCATTTGGATTAAAATCAATTTTTCAATTCCCCTTTTTCTCTCTCCTTGTCACATTCTCCATAACCCTCTTCTAATCTGGATTAAATTAATTACTCTATCATTAAGATGTGCACCACTTAATCTTGATTAAGTGTCACATCCTCCATAATCTCCCACTTGCCTCTAATCTCTCATTAATTATCTTAATCCTATGTTTACACAACCTTAATTAGAATCATTAGCCACATTTAGCTTACCTTTTCTAGTCAACATTCCCACTTACCATTTTAGCCTGGACTCCCTTCTCCATGTGAATTTTTAATTCACATTTATTTAACCAAGGTTCCTTTCTTCCCCATGTGAATTTTTAATTCACTTTTATCTTTCCAAGGTATTCCTCATCCCCCATGCAAATGTGACATGTCATTTTACATGTGCCCAAGGCTTCTAGAACCTTGGACTTGTCACATCACCCACATGTGACAAATCTCCAACTTTTTGGAGACCCTCTCTTACCCACTAGATTCTTCCAATCATTGTGAATTTTTAATTCACTTTTATTCCTCCAAGGAATCTTCTCATCCCCCAAGATCCACCTCATGTACTTCTCTTCCACCTCATTTCCACATCACTCCACCCTAAGACATCTCACCTTCCACATGTCAAGATGTGAGGGCTTGTGAGTCCTCAACTCACCATAGCCCTTCATCTTGATCTTTGTTGGATCAATTCCAAGCGTTGAATTCTCTAGAAAATTCAAATTAGCCTATAAATACCCCTTGAATTCCCTCATTTAGGAGAATCAAGTCTTTTGCAAAAAAACTCTTGCAAAATTCTCATTCAAGCTCTCATCTACCATAGCATTTAGCATCATTAATTCATCTTGCATCTATTCAAATCCATTGTCATCCAAGGAGCACACAATTCTTGAAGAATCAAAGGGCCAACCAAGGAAGGAGCAACAAAGGAGAGGTATAACACACTTTAATAATTATTTGTTTTATTTTACTCCTTTGCTTCACCATTTTCTTAGGCTAATCTTATTGAGGTGCCCTTTTATCTTGTTACTTCTTCTGATTTGCATTATTAGTTCTTCATCCTGCATCTCACAGTAGGAGTAGCATTTTATTAGTATCACAAATGCCTTTTGGATTAAAGAATGTAGGTGCAACTTATCAATGAGAAATGACATTGATATTTCATGATTACATACACAAAATCTTGGAAGATTATGTTGATGACATTTTAGCGAAATCCTTAAAATGACAAGATAATGTGAATATTCTTTGAAAAATCTTTGAATGGATGTGTAAATACAACATGCGACTCAATCCAAAAACGTGTGTCTTTGGAGTATATAGTGGAAATTGTTTATGGTTTAACATATCTCATAGAGGCATTGAGGTGCACACAAAGAAAATTTACACTATAATTAACATTCCAGCACCTAGAAAAATTTCCCAATTATGCATGTTACAAGGAAGAATTCAAGCAATCTATCATTATTTCGCCTCCATAGCTAATCAAATTTTACCTTTCACACATCTCCTCAAAAAGGATGTGCATTTTTATTGGAATGAGAATTGTAAATAGTCCTTTGAGAGTTTGAAAGAATACCTTGCAACTTTTCCTATTTTACAATCCACTATACCAAAAAAATTATTCATCATTTATATCGTCGCATCCGCCCATATTCTTGCAACATTATTGGATCAAAGAGATGATAAGGGTAAAGAACATCCTATTTATTACATTAGTTGAACCCTAATATATTATGAAACATGATACACACAAATTGAAAAACAATTTTTGGCTCTTGTATTCACTACTAGTAAGTTGCAACACTATTTACTAAATGTAGAAATACAAGTCATGACAAAATTTGATCCTCTCAAACATATTTCAATAAATCAGGTTTATTAGGATGTATAGCTAAATGGGTAATGTTGTTGACTAAATTTGACCTTAAGTTTGTTTCACAAAAATTCAAGTCCAAGCCTTAACCAACCACTTAGCCGATGCTCCTTCTCCTTTATCCTTACCTAGCAATGTGTCTTTTCCCATTGATAGTGTGTAGACAATAGAGGTTCCTATATGGGAATTATACTTTGATGGATCCAAGTGTTGAATAGGCTTTAGTACTGGTGTTATATTACTTCCACCTATTGGAAAGTCTATTCCCTTGTCGTATCAATTAAACTTCCTTTGTACAAACAACATAGCTGAATATGAGGTGTTAATTACTATATTGTGTGTTGCTTTAATCATGGGTGTCAAAGATATTAGGATCTTTGGTGATTCAAATTAGTGATCAAACAAATAAACAAGGTCTACCAAGCTCAACATGATAGATTATTTAAATATAAGGATGTCATAATGACCTTGCTAGAATTGTTTCAATCATTCACCATTGAGAACATTCCTTGAGAAGATAATCAACATGCACATGCAATGGCTAGTGCAACTTCTCTCATATCCCATTCATATCCTTCCAAATATGTCACATTTACTATACACCTAATCATGGAACCTTTTGTTAATGATAGATCAACATATGTCTTACCAACAACAAAGGATGTCTCCAATGAATGATATGATACCATATATAACTATTTAAAAGATGGTACCATTCTTGAGCCAACAACAAAAAACACCCAAGCTCGCTTACAACAATTAGCAACCAAGTACATAATCCTCATCGATGTGTTGTATAGAATATCCTTTGACATAATTCTCCTTAGATGTCTTAGAGATTCTAAAATTCATAGAGCTCTTGAACAGGCCCATGCAAGCACCTATGGGGGTCATTTTGGGGGACAATCCTTACTACAAAACTCTTTCGTATGGGATACTATTGGAGAAATATGGAAAATTATTTATTTTCATATGTTAAGCGATGTTTCAAATGTCAAGAACAAAACAATTTGATCCATGCTCCGGCTTCCGAGCTCCATTCCCAAATCCCTATTTGGTCGTTCTCTTTATGGTGATTGGATCTCATTGGAAAACTTTCACCACCTTGTTCTATTAGACATACATTTATCATTACAACAAATGATTATTTTACAAAATGGGTAGAAGCCATTCCTCTTCGATCTACAACTATTGATGTGATATGTCATTTCAAGGTGATCCCACAATGCTTGTTTACAATTTCTAGGAGATTCTGATTTTTGCTGAAATCACAATTTTTTAGAAAATATAGTGATTTAAATTTTAAGGATTCCAATTGAAGAGGGTTTTATCAAACCACCTTAGATCAAACGTCCTTGGGTAGAACCCCTCTAGTTTTAAAGAATACCTATAACAGAGTCTACCTTATACCTATCAAAATGCTGATAAAAAACCACTTTTCATTTACCTTTTGGGGGATCAAATGAACTCATTTAAAAAAATTATTTTGTAAGTATGTAGTCCTTATTATAAGCTTCCCAAAAAGTATAATTTTAAATCAATTTAATTTTATTATTATATTTATTTTTTATTTCTTGTGAATGTAGGTTTTTCACTGAAAATTAAGCTCTTTATTTTGCACATGTGGAAAAATAATAGATTATCAAAAAAAAAAATGAAAAATAAGAGTGCACTAGATATTGAAATCCTAGATCTAACAAAAAAATTAAAATTGAATTTTGATACATACAAAAATAGTTATGTTGTATACAGTCCACCGATGTCTGGATTGTAATTGGTTTGGCTTTAAAACTTGATTAAGGAAAAAATATTCAATAAAACACTATGAAACCAAATGAAAGTGCTAGATATCGTAGTTACAAATCTAAATTAAAAAAGATAGAATTTTATCCTTCATAGAAAAAAATAATGTTGTATATAGTGAGCATCACTCCTTAAAAATGGTGTTTATAGAAAATACTAGTTTTCGAAGGAAATGGAAAATGAAGTGCAATTTGATTTTGAAAAAATTGAAAAAAATTAATTAAAATCTATAGACAAAATGTCACAAATCACTAGTTTGCATAATCTTCAAATTCGTAACAGTTTACTTGCTATAGGTGCCCAAAACTGAAGATTTAGTTAGAAAAAATTAGTTCACTGTCCAGTTTGGCCAAAAATTGTAAACCACTATTGTGGGATCACCCTACATATTGGAACATATTATTGCTTGCTTCAAATTCCCTTTCACATTAATATCAGATAATGCAATTCCATTTAAAAATAATTATGTGAAGAAGTTCCTGGATACATTTCATATTCAACATCACTTTTCAACACCCTACTACCCACAATCTAATGGTCAATTTGAAAGCACTAACAAGACTCTAGAAAAAATCCTTAAGAAAACTGTTAAAAAACACCACAAGGATTGGCCCATGCAATTACAATATGCGCTATGGGCCTATCGAATAAGTGTTTGATCATATACAGGAACTACACCTTATAACCATATCTATGGTACTAAGGAAATCATTCCCTTGGAGTTAGAAATCCCCACATTAAGGATTTCTCTCCAAGGTCTTATTGATAATGAAACCTATAAGGAACAATGGTTACACCAGCTTGAAATGCTTCATGAATAGCATATTAATTCTCTTGAGCATCTCCATTCTTATACTAAGCAATTACAATGTAAACATAATCATCATGTCATACCTTGAAAATTTACTAAGGTTGATTTAGTTTTATATGAAAATCAATGCAATACTACTGAAGACTAATGCTGAAAAAGGAAAATTTAGTCTGAATTAGTTAGAACCCTATATAATCAATGCAAATTATGGATCTTGTACTTACACATTAATAGAACTAGATGGTACTGTAGATATGAAAAATCTCAAAGTTGATCCTACACACTTGATCCTAATCTTACTAACTTTGTTTCTTCCTAAATCATCCCCTTTACTAATTAATTTAATTGAATAATCTTTATTTGATTAAATTCATCATATTTCCTCTCTTAATTAAATAAATCAAATTTATCTAATTAAGTCATTATCCTCTATTAATCAAATAAATCAGTTTGTTTAATTAATCCTATAGTCTCTTTTTTAATGAAATAATTCACTTTATTTAATTAAAAAGTCATCTCTTTAAATTAAATAAATTAACCTTTATTTGGTTTAAATATATCATCACTCTACCTAATTAAATAAATCAATCTTTATTTAATTAAATCTAAAAAATCATTAAATTCCTCTCAACTTTGATTTAAATAAATTGTAAAATCTAAGTCAAAATTGTCAAATCACCTAATTTCTACTTAATTTGATCAAATTATGATTAAATCTAATCCTAATCACTCCAATCCTCTCTATTTTTTAACTTACACAATAATTCAATTTGATTGATTTATAAATTCATCAATTTCCATTCAAAAGGGCATGTTTTGTGGAATATTCCTCCAATTCGAAAATCCCTCCAAAATGGGATGAATACATCCAACAAGGCATTAAAGGCCTCTTACATGTCCTTTTCCTTGAGCCAAGTGGCATTTACTCCATTTTCCTCTCCCTCCAACATGTCATTTCACTAATTTTAAATTCCACCAAATGACATTTATTTGCACATTCATCAAAATGTGCTCATTCCTCCTCCAATCACATGTGGACAAGTGGCCTTCTCTCATTGGCTGGTATTTTGTCCCACTTATTCTTGCATTCTTCAAATCTATAAATATAGGGCCTCCCCTATTGAATTGATCATCCACAATCCATGCAAGGTTACTATACTCAATTTTACTCACAACTTCATCCATTGCATTTTGAATTTCATAGTTTTATATCAAGTTTATCAAGGTTATCAAGGTTATCATCACATTGCATGAAGGAATCAAGAATCTTCATCAAATCACACTAAGGATTTGGGAAACAGCCATTTCCTACACATAAATGGCACCAATTCTCCCATAGGATTGATATTTTTCTCATTAGAATAGGATTTAGTTGCTTTCATTTCTCTTGTTCTTCATTTCTTTCCTATTTTGATGTTTCAATCTAATTTCATGGGGAATGTTGCTTTTATCTTTCATTTGGATCTATTATTTTGTTTGTTCTTTGTTCTTGTGGAGGTACAGAAAAACCATTCACATTTTGGTGCTAGACACATGCACTTCTCTCGCACCTCATAGCAATCTTGAGAATCAAAAATCTTTTTGAGATATTAATTTGTATAAGTGATTACCTCCACATTTCAATTTGGGTTCCTAAAATTGAACAAAAACTTGTGAGTGTGAGTGGATCACATCATGAGTGTTCTCTCTTTGTTTTTCAACAAAGATCGATTGAACTACATATATTCTTGGTTGCTTTTTTTAATTTTAGAGGGCCTACTTTGGTGGGAAAAAGTAATCACCCCAAGGTAGCGACCTAACCGAGAACAAGAAAAGGACAACGACTTCCAATTGGTATATAAGTGTGGGTACTCGAGGAAAGTTTGAGTATCACAAGGATTGTTCTATCGAGAGGGGAAACAATGGTCTCTTGCCACATGGATGGTCCCCCATGAATGAAATGCCCACATTAAAACCCCTTGTTTAGAAAGGCCAAAATCCCTATCTATTTGTTGATGCAAGAACGATCGTTCTAAATCCATTGCATAATTTTACGGCTCTTAGTACAAATGAGAAGAATGCCATGCGAGATTCATGGGTACTGATGCTTGGTTGACCCAAGAAGTGAGTAAACTATAAGGGGGAGCGTGTGTGGTAAATCATCTAATCATTCGCTAAGAGTAGGCGTAGCTAGATTTATCCAAGTGGGAACTCAACAAATAATGTCTTTTTTATCCTAGGATTGTGCATGGCTTTGAATTAAAAAACACTTTGCTTGGATCCAAAACAATTGAAACCAAACATTCACATCCTCCAAATTTCAAACCCTTTAGGAGGGGAAAATACCTTTGACAAATCCAAGTGCTATTGCTTACCCTAGGGATTTTTATCCTTAGAGGTTTCTAAGTGCTTGGGTTCACATCATAATTTTATCTTACTAAAGTCACCATTAGGAAACTTTTGCCTTGATTTATTTGATTTCCACATATTGGAATTTTTGGGATGAAAATAAGTTAGGACATTAGGCATCGAGTTTGGAAATTTAATCAAGAATTGTTTGTGGTAAGAAGAAGTCATTAAGCAAAGCTAAGAAACAATTGGACCCCACATGTGCTCTTCCAAATAATTTCCTGAAAATTCAAAGTTCCTAAACCAAACCGTCATATGTTTTTGAGCCCAAAATCTTATGAAGAACGTCTTGAGAGGCTTCCTAAAGTTAGATAAAGGTTGGTCTATAATTTTTATAAGAAAGCTTTAAAGAACAATCCAAATTTGTATTCATTTTACTATTGTCAAAATCCAAGCCTCTTTCAAAGGTTTGAGTTTCTCACATAGGAAGTATTGCATGTTCTTCAAAGCTAAGGTCTTGTAGAAAGGAGTTTTATCTAGGTCTAATCTAGGATCAAAATCAACATTTTTCATCTGCCCCTTTTAAAACATCAAATCAAAAATCATCTCACCAACAACTCTTGGAAATCTTGAAAAAATTGGTCATGCTAGGCTTTTGGTAAATCAAAATCATCTTGTTTGATTAGATGTGTGTACATGAATCCTTCTCCACATATTTAGTCAAATTATCTATCTTTGTGAACAAGTCTACCCTCTAATAATATCCAACATATTAGGGTTTATAAGTTCATTATCCAAAATAAAAAAAAATAAAACCAAAATCATCTTGTTTGGCTAGAGGTGTATAGATGAATCCTTATTTACACACTTAGTTAGATTATCATCTTGTGTACAAGTCTACTATAGGACAACATACAACCTCTTAGATTTTATGAGTTCACTATCCAAGCCAAATCAAATCAAGCCTAAACAAAACAAGGGTATGTGTAGGATAATTATGGGCCAAAAAGTGGCAATATGTAAGTGATATGATGGCCCATGTGGCTAATGACTTTTTTTTACCCAAAATTGATGAAATGAAAAGGGTTTTCAAAGGATATTATCAGCTTTCCTTCAATAAAAATTATTCTTTACTTTGAATTTAATAAATAATAATTATTCATTTTCTATTTGAATTTTGACTAAAGTCCCGATTGATAGGTTGATTGAAAAACACCTATAAATTTCAAACGGTATCACATTTTTTCAATCTAAAACATGTGTCACATTCTATGATTTTGCTACTATAGGATTAAAAAAAATGAATTTCATGAAGTTTTGACCAAGTTAAGGTGGTCACACATATGAGTTTTTATATTTTTTAAAAGTCATAAAAAATTCATAATTAATTATTTACTTGGAAAAAAATTACAAAAAAAATTGCATCACACTGGGACATGAATCCTCTACTTATATATAAAATCTTATAAACAAATATTATCATTTTATTATGTTTAGGGTGGTTAGAAAGACACCTACTTCTTATTTTTTCCTTGAAATTTAAGTACTACTGCACTGAAATTTTAAATTTTCATGAAATAGACTTTAAAAAAAAAAAACCTAGTAGTTTAGAAACTACATTCAATTTTCTATAGATTCTATTCTTACATATTTTTGAAATAATATAGATAACTTATTCAAATTTTTACGACAAGTTGCCTAACTCTAATTGTTTGAATTTTCATTGCCACTTAAGGGCCTATTTTTTCCATGATAATCCTGCACATACCCTCAAATCGAGTCCTAAGGTCTAGCATCCCCCTCAAAATTTATCAAGAGTTCAATCATTTGCATCATCCATATTCTGTTTATCCCATCATTACCCCTTGATCCTTAATCATCCTTGTTTTTTTCTCTTTTGTGCCTAAAGTTAGATCAATATAAAGAATTAGAGGTTCATTTCACATTATTCTTGAAAATTGATCCCTATTTTATGTTGCAAAGTAGATCTCAACACAAGAATAACATGAAAACCAACAAAGAAACATCAACTTAGAGTGACCTAATCCAAATCACTCCCGAAATGAATCCCATTGGATCAAGTAATCCTCTAACCAATTTTCCTCTACCATCACAAATTCCTCAAGGGGAAGGCAAAGTGGAAGACATCACCAACAATGTCTTAAGGATGATGCAAGATGAAATCATTGAAATGGTTCAAAACCTCGAGACTCATAGAATCATCAATGTTATGTTAAGGCTCCATCCCTCCCAATACATGCTTGAGTTGGAAAAAATAAGGGGCCAAACTCCCTTCCAATTATGACATAAGCCCTATTGTGGAGAGGCCTCTTGGGATCATGCCCCCAATATCATCGACACTTCCATTTCAAAGAATCACTCAAAGAATCCTAGAAGTTACATCATTCATTATTCCAACTCAATCAATTGTTAACAAGGGAAGCTCATTGCTTCATGCACTTTACACATATCCCCTTGTGAGCAACCGAGATTTGGATGCAAACACTATTCTCGATCAATTTGTCTCATTGAATCAATTACACCCATATGTTATGCTCACATTTCATGATCCCACCAATACAACCTATTTTCATGCAACACCGGGGTATCCTCTTGACACACAAAACTCTCTCCCTATGACCTCACAAGGAGAGAGTGAATTATTTTGAATAGGGGGAATATTTTATCCCTTCTCATCATCACTTTTCCAAGGGAATACACCACTAATTCTACAATTTCCATTAACATCCACATCACTCCTTGGGTTGGGCCTTCCCCCTTTACCACACATAAAGCAAAAAATTCCAAGCAACTCTCCAATCATAAATAAAATCATCATACCAAATTCTTATATCTTTCCATCGATATCATAACAATAGGTGGTAACCATTCAAGTAATTCCAACAATCAACACATCATCTACCATCCCCCAAGGACCAAGGATATCAATCACACCACACACCACAAAAACCTCAATCATCAATACAAAATCTCCTCTCATCACAATAGTTAACACTATTCCTAATCCACAACCACCACCACTAGAACCCAACATGGAAAAATCATTCAACACCATGTTGCAAGAATCTCAACAAGCTGCCTAGCAAAAGGCATTTCAAAAAATTCAAAAGCAACAAGTTGCATAGCTAGCTGCCCAACATGCATAGGTAAAATTAGTGGCAGAACAAGTGCGACAGGTTGCCTAAGCTCAATCCTTACTACAACAACAACAACAAGCCACCCAAGTTGCCCAAGCTGCACAAGCAGCTAAAGTTGCACAAGATGCATAGGCTACTCAAGGTGCACAAGCAGCCCAAAAAGCATAGGATCAAGCTCAAGCTCAATACCAAGCACAATTGCAAGAAACTCAACAGCAAGCATATCAACAAGGCCTACAATAGTATCAAGAACAACAATAAGCAGCCCAATTACTAGCCCAACAACAAGCTTTGTTGTCACAATAACAACATGCCAAAAACAAGCATTGTTGGAACAACAACAACAAGACCAACAACAAGCATTGTTGGCACAACAAAAAATGCAAACATATGAACAAGCCTTACTCACACAATAGAGCTTGCAGCAAACTCCCACCCACACTCCACCAATCACTCAAACACCTCAACCTTTTTAGAATGCATTCATTCCACCTCCTGATCGACAAGATGATGTGACAATACAAATCAAATGGCTCTTGCAGCAATTGACCGATCTTCAATCCAAGAAAACAACAAGGAAACCAAGAAATTTGTGCCCTTATCCTTTTGATAGGAGGTTGACAATGATACCATTTCCAAAGAGATTTGAAATCCCTAATTTTGACAAATATCGTGGGATGGGAAACCCTGAGGATCACATCAAGGAATTCTAGGTACATTGCATGGAAGTCGCATATAATGATACATATGTGATGAGGCTATTTCCCCAAAGCTTGGTTGGCCCTGCCATGGAATGGTTTTCTTCATTGCCTACTGGGATTAAAACATTCCAAGAAATCATAGATGCATTCATAAATAATTATGCATTTAACATTGGCATGGATGTTAGTCTAGAGGAACTATCTGCGCTCAAACAAGGAAAGGGGAAATCATTCACTTCCTTCCTACAATGTAGGCAATTCAAGGCCAATCGAAGCAAGTGGGCCATGCCAGAGGAGCAAGAAATTTGCACAATCATTTCCAATCTTGAGAAGACCTTGGAATTTCATCTAAAGATGCAATGTATCATGACTTATGACCAATTGATCCCCAAGGTGCTTACCATTGAATGCACCCTTATTGCACAAGAAGGGACACCCACATATCTAAAACATCAGGACAACCATCCTTCTACCAACTATAATGAAAAACCTCACACATGGGCAGAAAATAGAAACATCACCAATGATGGTGTAGTTGATGCAAAATTCATGATCAGTGCTCTGAAACAAAACACCCCAACATATCAACAATCACAAAACAACATTCATAAAAACATGCAAACCAATATGGTAGCACAACAACCACCCAACAATCAAATCAACAATTTTAATTATCAAGAGGGATCACCTCCACGAAAAAAATATCCCCCCAAGAGAAAATTTTCCGATCTTGGGGAATCAATCGAATCCATCATGAAGAAATTTGTAGAGGAGAATCTCAATAAAATCCCCACTTTTGAGAATTATCAAGAACCCATGGTGAAACCACCTTGGTACAATGAAAATTACCTTTGTGTTTATCATAAAATTAAGGGGAACATGACAACCAATTGCATGAAATTGAAAAATTAAATCCAAGACCTCATCAATGACAAGATCATAAATGTGGAGCAACCCACTAGAAATCAATATCTTAAGATCTACATGAATCCGATGCTAGATCATAACAAAGGGAAGAAAAATTATGGCAATGGGAACCATGTGTATGATAAATTTGTCGCATCTCTGCATGAATAGTTCATTGTTCTTAATATCAAGGGAGCCAAATTTGACTATGGAGTCACTAAACTTGATGACAAAGACAAAATTGTTGGGTCATCACAATCACCTAGGGCATCCACCTCACATCTAAAAATCTGCACTTAATGGATACAATGTCTTAGACCAGTTAAACAAAACTCCTACTCAGATCTCCTTCATGGATTTACTGAAGATTTCATCCGCCCATAGGGAAATCCTTGAGCAAGCATTAGTTTCATCCACTCTCTTAGCCAATCTTGATATGAAATAATTCCAAGCTATGTTTCCAAACATTACCACTCCAAAAATCCTCACATTCTCTAATCAGGACTTCCCCACCCAACCTTCTCACAATTTCGCACTCCACCTTGAGTTCCTGGTCCATAAAAACAAATTCAAGAGGGTCTTGCTATAAGGGGGTGTAGGTCTCAACATTTTTTCTCTCAAGCTCATAAAGAACTTGGTAATCTTTCATGATTCCATTGAAAAAAGAAATGGCATCATAATCAGAGTGTATGATGATCATGAAAGAGTGTCTGAAGGCACTATCCAAATCCCTATTCAATTAAGGCTAGCTGTTATGGAAACTAACTGCCAGGTCCTTGACCTTAATCTACCTTATAACATTCTCCTAGGGTATCCATTGATTTATGTCATGCAAGTAGTTTCCTCAATGTTCCATTTGTGCGTGAAGTTCCTATATCAAAATCAAGAGGTCATGATCTATGGTGATCCTGAGTCCTTTTCCTATTTCAAAAACTTGGGAGAAAAGTACTATAAAGTTCCCCAACTCCCAAAAAATGATGAAGGCCCTTCAACTTCATATATAGATGCAACTACCCTTGCCTCTACTTCTAACATAGAGACACCTACCATTCCTGATATATATGAAATCAAGATCATTATCCAAGACAAAGGGTGTGGGGATTATAAAATGAAGAAAAGTTATTTCATGATAGGAGAGTTACCACAATATCCTAGGTCATATGGATGATCCCAACCCATTGAAATACCCTCCCATAATTTCAGAACATACCCTTCTAGATTCAAATGTTGGGGAGATTTAAGCTGAAAAATAGTAGATTAAAGAGACATATCAAGATCACTATACCAAGATGAAATTTCTATGCCTAATATTCCCATGGATGAAAGAAGCGAAGGATTACAAATGATGCTTTGTATGGGCTATGATAGAAACAAGAATCTTGGACAAAATGACAAAGGTCTTCTAGTACCTCGCATTCCTAAGATGCGTATGATAAATATTGGCCTCAGACATACCCCTCCAAGTATAACCATACGTTGCATAATTCCTCTCATTAGATCAGTCAAGACTCCCCCTTAGCTATCACCAACCAAGTTCTTAGGTTACCTGTGTTCACAAGTCGATTCATTGACAACTTTACTTTTGACATAACTGATGTGTGTAGTAGTATTGATGAGGAAGATACCATAACTGACTTTCCTATGATTTTTGAGGATTCCTACCTACTCATGATTAGCATCTTGTCATTTGATTCAGACTATTAAAACCATGAAATAAACCTAGTTTATCCCCAACTCATCGATTACAACCAACGAAGGCCACCAATCCTGGACATGTTCAAGAACAATGAGGTGCTCTAAGAATTTATGGGATTACAAGATATAGTACCATATGGGGATCATATGGTTGGGTTTGACATCATACTAGACACACAAGCCTATTATGGGGAGATTATTGAATCCTTTAGTCACAAAAGAAAATATTTGAGAATAATCTCAAGGTCTTTGAGTGAAAACCACATTGTAGTGCTCTTTGACTCCAAATAGTAAAAATAAAGAATGTATCCAATGGTGAAAACCTCTCTGAAGTGCTAGATGATGAATTATTCAATATTGCTCTCAATGTCATTCACCAGGAGAAGCTAGCAATTCTAGCAAAATAGTGCAATTGAGTTAATTTGGGAATAGAAACAACACCACACATAAAATTTTATGCAAACACCCTCTCAAATGAAGAACAAGAGATCTTAGCTACTTTCCTAAGGGGAATAAAGGTAAAATTTGCATGGAATTATGCTAATATGCCTTGGCTTGATCTGGAGGTGGTAGTTCATCATCTTGCAGTATATCTAGAGGCAAAGCTAGTCACACAAAAGCTAAGAAAAATCAATCCCCAAATAGCGTTGTTGTTCAAGATGGAATTACAAAATCTCCTAGATGTAGGATTCATACAACCAATTGATTATCTAAAATGGGTCTCAAACCTAGTACCTATTTCAAAGCCCACTAGGGAATCTATATCTACATGGATTTCATAGACTTAAACAAACCATGTCCCAAAAATGACTTTCTACTTCCAAACATCGACATGATTGTAGATATGATAGCCAAACATGAGAATCTGTCATTAATGGATGGATTCACAAGATATAACCAGATCATGATAGCCAAAGAGGATCAACACAAGAAAAATTTCACATGCCTAGGAAGAACATATTGTTGGAACATGATGTCGTTTGGGATGAAGAATATAGGAGAAACTTACCAAAGGTCCATGCCACTAATCTTTGATGACATAATCCATAAAACTGTGGAAGATTATGTGGATGACATACTGACTAAATCAAGAGAAAGACAAGATCACATATTATCTTTGAGCTCCATCTTTGATAGACTTGAAAAATACAATGTCCAACTCAATCCTAAAAAGTGTGTCTTTGGGGTGAAATCAGGAAAGCTCCTAGGCTACATTGTGTCAATGAGAGGAATCGAGGTAAATCTTGCTAAAGTAAAAGCCATCCTCGAAATGAAAGCACCCAGGATATTGAAAAAGCTAAGAGGTCTACAAGGAAGACTTTAGTCCATCTGTCGATTCATAGCACAACTAGAAGATAAGGAAATCTAGTATTCTCATCTACTCCACAAGGGGGTTAGCATACAAATGGGATGATAAATACAATCAGTAATTCAACAAGATCAAGGAATACTTACTCACACCGCCAGTCCTCATGTGGCCAATTCTTGGGAAACCTTTGATCTTATACATATCAGCAACATCGACAACCCTCGGTGCTCTCCTAGCACAACATGATGAGAATGGGAAGGAGAGAACAATCTACTAAATTAGTAGGACCATGGTGGGACATGAGATAAACTACACCCCCATTGTGAAATCTTGCCTGAAAGTCATGTTTGTAGCTCAGAAATTCAAGCATTGCATGCTAGCACATCAGATCAAGCTCATTGTGAAAATAGACCCACTCAAGTACCTACTATCCAAAGCAACTCTCATAGGATGGATGGCTAAGTGAGTTCTTATCTTGATAGAGCATGACATCAAGTATGTAGAACACATGGCTATCAAAGGACAAGTGAACACATATCAACTGGAAAAAGCACCAATGTATGTAGAGAATCCACTTATTTTAGAATTCCCCAATGAATCAATCTTCAACCTTACTGTAGTGGATCACTAGAAAATGTACTTTGATGGATCCTACACACAAAATGGGTCAAGAGCGGGAATATTTTTCATCACCTCGCAAGGGGAATACATACCTAAATCATACAAGCTATCATTTACATGCACAAACAACATCACAAAATATGAAGCTCTTATCATAGGGCTAAGGTTTTTTGTGCAATAACACATCATGGCACTTAAGTTCTATGGAGATTCACAACTCATAATCAACCAAGTAAACAATTAATATCAAAAAAGGACAATAAGTTGACTCCATACGAGAAATTGGTTGAAACTCTCAAGGATTCATTCATTGGTATCAAATTTGAATAGCTACCTAGATAAAATAATAGAGCAACATATGTAATGGCTAAGGTCGGATCACTCTTGGAGATCCTACAGAATGTCCCCAAACAAGAATTTCTCATAGGGAAGCTTCTCATACCGGCATTCAAGGTACCAAAGTTTGAATAGGTATGCAAAATAATTGGCCTCGGTGATCCTTGGTACCATGATATTTATACTTACCTAAGAATAGGAGTTCTCCCTATTGACATAACCCCAAACCTCAAAAGAGCGCCTTTGTAAAAAAATCATCACTTTTTGTCATCCTCAGAGACACGTTATATTTTAGAAGCATAGAAGGGACCCTTTTACCTTTCCTA
This sequence comes from Sequoiadendron giganteum, assembly GCA_007115665.2. NCBI lineage: Eukaryota > Viridiplantae > Streptophyta > Pinopsida > Cupressales > Cupressaceae > Sequoiadendron > Sequoiadendron giganteum. Next base: position 406,844,590 of record CM021100.1, on the reverse strand, counting down.
AACACTAAGGAAGCCTTGAGTACTCTAACCGAAGTACATAGTGGAATTTGTGGTTCACACTCAAGTGACGTGACTTTGGCCAAGAAACTACTAAGGATGGGATACTATTGGCCTAAAATGGAAAGAGAAGCACATAAAAATGTCATAAGATATATGTAGTGTCAATAGCATGGGGAGGGTGCTACCACAATAGTGGTTTACACTTTCTAGGAGATCTTGATTTTTACTGAAATCAAATATTTTTAGAAAATATAATGATTTAAGCCTTGAAAAGTTCCATTTAAATGATACAAATTGAAGAGGGTTTGATAAAACTACATTAGAACAACCCCCCTTAGATAGAACCCTGCTAGTTTTAAACCATGCCTACAATGGACTCTCCTTTACACCTATCAAAATGTTGATAAAAAACCACTTTTGGTTTACCCTTTGCAGGATAAAATGAATTCAATTGAGGAAGGAAAATTGGAATCAAGTAGTCTCTAGAACGAGCTATCCAATGAATATAATTTTAATATGTTTTGGTTTTATTATGTATCTATTTTTTTAGTTTTATTAAACATAGGTTTTTCATAAAAAATGAAGGTCTATGTTCTACACATGTGGAAAAATAGAATATTATTAAAAAAACAATTTGAAAAATATGAGTGCACCAGATATTGAATTCGTTGATCCAACAAAAAAAAAAAATTGAATTTCGATATATACAAAAAAAGATACACATTATACGGTCACGCTATGTCTGAATTGTAATTAATTTGACTTCAAAACTTGATTAAAGAAAAAATATTAAATAAAAAACTATCTAACCAAGTGGAAGCACTAGATATCAGAGTTACAAATCTAAATTCGAAAGAATTAGAATTTTATCCTTCATGGAAAAAAAATTATGCATTGTACGGTGTGCGTCACTTTTAAAAACTGTTGTTTTCTAAAAAAAACCTATTTTTCATGGGAGATGGAAAAAGAAGTGCAATCTAATTCCAAAAAAATTGAAAAATATATTTTTGGAATCTATAGAAAAAATTTGACGAGACTCTAGTTTTCATCATCTTCAAATTCCTCACGGTTTCACTACTATAGGTGCTCGAATGTGATGATTTAGTTAATAATAATAATTCCAGTGTCTAGTTTGGCCAAAAATTATAAACCGCTATTCTGGGATCACCCAGGACCTCATCTATGCACTGGCTCAGGAGATTAATCCAATCATCACACCATGGCATTTTTCACAGTGAGGACTCAATCTCATTGGTAAAATAACTCCCACTTCATCCAATGGCCACAAGATTATCATCACCTCCATGGAGTATTTCACAAAGTGGATGGAAGCCATTCCCTTGACTTGCATTATTGGAAAGGAAAATCTAAATTCATCTAGAACTACCTCATTTTTTGATATGGTGTCGTTCAAGCCAATATATCAAAAAATGGAGACCTTTCAAAAATAAGGATGTCTAATACCTATGCCAAAAATTCAAAATTCAACATCACTTTTCCACTTTGTATTATCCCCAAGGCAATGGCCAAGAAAAAGCCACCAACAAGACCATTCCGAAAATCCTCAAGAAAATAGTCAATGACATTGGTCATGATTGACATTTGTAATTAAATCCCACCTTATGGGCCTACCGCACAAGCATCCATACACCAATAGGTGTCACCCCTTCTCCATGGTCTACCAATCAGAAGCCATACTCCTAATTAAGATTGAGCTCCCATCCTTGAGGATATCACTACAAAATCTCATAATAGAGAGGAATACTGAGTCTCATATCTAAATGAGCTAGAACCTCTAGATGAACTGGCATGGATGCCCTACATCACTTGCAAGTATATTATAACCGCCTTAAGTGAAGTTACAATAAAAAAATCAAGAGGACCTTCCAAGTCGGCGAACTAGTATTGAAGGAAAATCAAAAGAACCTTCCAAATCTAGAAAGTAAGGGTAAGTTCCAACCCAACTTGTTCTGACCATTCATCATTACCACAACTTACAACTCAGGGGCATACCAGCTATCAACACTTGAAGGGGAACCTCTACAGGAGACAATAAACAACTCCCATCTCAAATAGTTTTATGCTAGATCTTTTAAGGGTAAAACCAATAATTAAAATCAAAAATAAAAAAAATATTTAAAAAAAAAGGATAAAAAATAGTAGAGAAAAAAATAATCCTCTAGTGAAAACCACTTCGGTGGCACTTTGGATAAGTACCTTGAGGAAAACCTGGAAAATAGGCACCAAGTGTAAATAAAGCACTCTTCATCCTTCAAGATCTTCACACCTTGTTCTGAATCATTCATTGATCACACTCCCATTTCATTCCATCACATCCCATATCACCTTCCACCCATCCATCCATGTTTGTATCATATCTTGATCCATTGTCATATCATGATCTCCCTCGTACTACTTGGCATATTCCCAAGGTTAGTTTGTCCGACCTTTATCGAAGTAGTCTATCTCATCACACTAGTGGCATGCTCTATTCCCTGCATCAGATCAGATTCGTGTACATCCTTAAAGTCATCCTTAAAATCTCAAAAAATCCAAAAATATCAATAAATCCAAAAGTCCAAAAACATCAAAAAATCAAAAAATCTGAAAACATTCATAAATCACATCAAAAATCTAAAAAGGTAAAAAATAAAAAAAATCAAAAGTGGAGTCGTCTTGTTGAACTACACCATCTCTGAGCTTGAACATAGGAAAGGTTTATCTTTGATCATCCCTTGAGGCACCCTAGGTCAATCCTATAGGAGTTTATCACAATAAACAGGTAATGCATTTGTCTATATCTCATCAATAATTGAGTCTTTGTCAGTCAAACTATGTGGTATGTGCGTTTATAATGTAGGCAAGGCTAATATGTTAATAAGCTCCCAAGACCCCTAGTATAGGTCTTTAGGTTAGTCTCTTGGTTAAAATCTCATTAAAAACAAAAAAAAATCAAAAAATATGAAAATCAAAACATTTTTTAAAATCTCAAAATCCTAAAAATAGCCTCAAAACATTCCAGAAACAACAAAAACATCCAAATATTTGAAAAAACCAAAAATGGTGCATCCATCTCATCTCTCTTTCACCCACAATAACTATCATCCATAATAAATCAATCATCGCCTTCCCCCTTTGGCAAACCAATCAAAAGCAAGTTGAGCAAGTTCAAAAGGGAAAGTTCAATCATCAAAGTCTCAAGTCTAGGTTAGTAAGTCAACAAGTTAATCAACTCAAAGTATCAATAGCTTATCATCCAATGAATTTCATCATCACTTGATCACAAATTTCCCTAGGATGCATCCTTCCTACAATGGACATCAACATTAGGCATCACCGTAGTTTAGTCTTGGCTAGTGGTATGAAGAACATTAACTTGTTTGTGTACTTTATCTTTGTCTTTTTTACTTATCTTATTTTGCGCCCATTCTAATAACCTCTTGATGATTTCTAAACAAAAAATTTTTGAGAGAAAGGAATGGGGCAATGATCATTATATTTTTATTTACTGTGCTTGTTGGGTGTTCTCGTAAAATAACTCGGTCATGCATGATTTGTTTGGTTTGTAGGGAAGGTGTTTTAGATTTCTTGTTGACCACATAGGAAGGTTTTCTTTTTCATGTTTTGGTTCGAGATGCTTATAATATCTAAACTACATTTTGAATGGGGTTTCATGTGTCAAGTGTGAATAGGAGTACTCCTATCTGATTGTCGAGTCAAAGTCCATCACACTAGGTACAACGACATCTTGGTTCATGATACCTAGATGCATTGTACCTATGTGTATTATCAAACATAAAGTAAATGGCTCTTTTAAAATCCTAATTCTTGATATCATTATCGTCATCATCATCATTAATAAAGTAATATTGTTGGATTCCATACTAACATGGTGCCATGATAGTTACTCAAAAAAATTACTAAAATACATCCACCCTACATCCACCAATCATCAACATAATGTATAGCATATAGGAAACATAGATGTATTGCATTTCATGATTTAGATTCATTACTATTATTTGCATTCCATTATAGCTATTATCACATAAGAATTATTAAGCTATTTATGGCATAATTATCATATCATTTATGTCATCATTATCATATCCATATGCACATCATAATAACCTCATTACGCATAATACTCATTTGCATTTCACTTCACACTATCATATTACTACAATTACATGTCATAACATTTTCATCCATAAATCATTACGAAATAGGAACCACTACATCGTATAATCATCTCATGTATCACATCATATTAAAATATTACATTTATACCACTAAATTTACATTTTTTTTGCATTACATCTCACCTCATACATTATCATTATAATCATTCCATACACATTGCATTCAAATCATCCATTACATAAATCACATAGCCTAGTGTGACATATCATAAGTCATTAAGCATATCATTAGGAATCATTGCATACCATATTACATAATCATCTCATAAAGTTGTCACCTCATAATCATTAGCATCATGTATTACATCATTACCATTTGCATATCATATATCATATATACCACCATAATATTATATCATTACATTTGTATTCCATTACATAAAAGCATCACATTTGCATACCACATATCATCCATAAATGCATAAGAAAAAAGAAACAAAAAATATTTTACTTACATATCATTGCATACATTTCATAATCATAGTACATCACATAATGTAGAGAATCATTTTGATATCATAACATGTTGCATCCATACATCATCACCATAAAGTGCATAGAAAATAGACAAAATAAATGCATCCATATCCATATCACATCACTGCATCATTGAATTACATACACATGTCATAACACAGAGGAACTTAAAATAATCCATATATCATGCATAAGTAAAATAGAACATCTCATAGACAAATGAAACCATCTCATATATATAAAATGTGTAACTTTCATGGTACAAATCTCAAGATCCAAATATGTCTGAATTAAAGTATATGATACAATCAGGGAAATAAAAAAATTAGAGCCCATAGGTAAAAAATGAATACTATCTCTAATCAAAATGTGAGGCTAGCCCTGCTAGCTGAACCCATCACCCTCCTTACTCTCAAGATGATCATTGCTATCTCATGCCTATTTGATGTGAAAAATATGGCACTTGGGACTTTAATGAAATGGCTTTTCTATAATTGAACTGGTAATACTTTTCCTCTCTCACTACCTCTCGATATACTCATGTGGACATTGTCTTTCCCTAGGATGAAAAAGCCATGCTCTCAAGCTCTCATCTTCGACCTATCTCCTGGTTCTACTTAGTACATGCCTGATCTCTCTCTATGGTCATTACCTAGACCTAATGTCTAGCCTAGTCCCTCTCAGTTGTGAGAACCTACACCTATTCTTGCAACTATTGAATCAAGGCATCTTGTTGATATGGTTGCGCTCATGGTGGTGATGGAGGTTGTTGTTGTAGGACCTATCTCTCCCCATCTCTAGGTTGCTCTTGAGGTGGTGTCTACCCTCAAGGTGGTGTCTATTGTGGCTGCACTTGGGGTGGTGTCTATTGTGGTGGGTGTGGAGGTGGTCCACCTCCTCCCCTATCCCCATCTCTATCCCCATTCCCTCTACCTCCTAGTCCTCTCCCTTAGCTTGCTAATCTTCCCTTGGGTCTTTACCATGCAGGCACTGCACCTGGATCTGTAAGTCTGAGGGGTGGTCTAAACCAATCTATGTAGGCCAGTGTAACCCCTACATCCCACTATCCCTGATCATATGGCCATGGTCTGGCTACCAGCTACCTCACTGATGTAACTTCCTCGTCTATTGGGATGGGTCTACCCCATGGTGTCTCCCTCATAGTACAGGAAAAAATGGCCACGTACTAGTCATCGCGATAGTCTTGTGTATCCCAAAACTATCTGGCTACTTAGTCTGACATGTATCTCTCTATAATGGTGTGCTCTTGGCCCTACATCAATCTATCCTAACAAGAAAAAAATAGCTACTATACACATCGAACCACGGATCCATGTCAAGCCAGGGCCTCTAGGTAAACACTGTGATCTCATCAATGAACCTCCACCAATTCGTGATACCACCTACCCTTGTGTGTGAAAGTAATTTGGGCCGCTCCATAGCAGTAGAAAATCAGATCATCCATCTCTAGGGTGATGACTATGACCTGAGGGTGAAGCACTACAATGTTCTCCGAAGCCCATACATGTAATAATGTAACACTAGACCCAATGGCCCTACTGTCTAAATAAGAAAACTCATGGAGCTCTTGGTAGAGTGAGCCCAACATCACTGGCCCCCATGCAAAGCACTCCCTCTGAAAGAGCATCTTCTCTTAGGCAAGCCCCCATCTAGGATTTAAATATCGGCCATGTTGATCTAGTGCCACAAGACCTGATATGATGGCAGCTCCAATAAGTCAAAAAGTGGGCATTGTGCCCCTATATCACTCAATATCAATCTGCCCTTTGGAGAAGACGATTGCCTTAAGCTCAATGAGCTCATAGGAAGCGTCCCTCCCAGCATCCACATCATAATGACTCTCTCTTTGTGAATGGGTATCCAAAGCATGCACCATACAGCCTCTAGTGTGATTGTGGCCTCGCTAGTCATCAACTAAAATGATGATGTCTCAATGTGCCATCGCTCTACTAGGGTTGTCGTCATCCCTAGGTGTGTTTGGATGAGATATGCATAAGCGATATACCAAAGTCCTATCACCCCAAGGTACTCCTAGAACAGCTCATGTAACTCATCTAATCTGCTAAGCAATAGGAATTTGTGCTCCTGAGAGTGCAATATCCCAAGGTCCTCCTACGCAGGAAAAGCCACAATGTCAAGTTTTAAAAAAAAATTGATATCCAGCCCTAAGTTTTTTCAATTCGAACAACATATGCGGCTTTGTGTGCAAGTTTGGCATAGTTTGCAAATTCCAAACTATGTTATGGTGATGTAGTTTGACCACACCCCTAGATCCTAAATTCCAAATTGACTCACGATGATGCACTTCTCATATGTGCCTGAATTTAGACAAAATCCTAATTTGCTAAACTATGCTACAATGGTGCTCTTTGCACATGTGGCACACTTTAAGGTCGTGTGGTGATGATTTTGCATTCTTAGTGCAGCTAGATAGTGCCACTTGACCTAAATTTGAATTTGACCCTATTTATTGCAGGGTAAGTGCACCAAGATGGTTCCCAAAAAGGGGACTTAAGTGGATAGCTTTTTCCTGAAATCGAGAAATACTGACCTTGGATGTGAAATTGAGGATACTTAGACTCAAAATTTTGAGATGGAACAAAAATAAGGATTTAAGTGCTCCAAGTCTACTTTCTAAACTACTAATTTATTTTGAAAATGATTGAGATTAAGGGGTTCAAATGAGGGACGTACACAAATTGGTGTTGTTTTTGTCAAAAAAACATAACATAGCAACTCTTGTACGACCCTTGTACGGTGAACTTTTTTTTAGTATTTTTAAAATCGTAATAGTCAGAAGTTAGCTAATAGTATGTAGTTGATGCATGATTTTTCTGATAATTTTTTAATGAATATTTGATTTTTTACTAATTTGTGAAGTGGACATATCCTGAAAATAGAATTTTGGCCGTGCTACCCCTACAAATTTTGGAAACTAATTGATTTGTTTTTTTTTTTAATTTTTTAGTTTTGTAGAATGGAGTCTAGTTTCTAAAAATGTAATTTATTGAAAAATTAATGAACGGTTAATTTATAATGAAAAAAATACCAAACACTACTTTTTGGCAAAACAAAGACATACAAATAAAATAAATTATGGATGAAAAAGTTAACATTTTCAGAACATGAAAAACATTACATCGTTGGATAGCTACGAGATAACCAAACATTACCCATGTGCTCGATTTTTTCAATATTGAACCACGTGCAATCCTGACGGTAAGCACGAACTCGATTATGAGAAATATGGTGGATTTCTTGAAAACACGTCTCTGGTCATTGGGAATGCCCTCCAAACCTTTGGGTTGGAATTCCAAGGCAATACCAAGCTTAAAGTTTGGTAATTCTCAAAGCAAGATATAACACGAGCACGTTATAACGCGCTCTCGTTATAACGCGCGCGCGTTATTTCTCACTTTACATGGTTTTTTCTTCTGCGGGGAACATGTCTACTAACCCATAATGCGAGCGCGTTATAATGCGAGTGCGTTATTTCTTACTTTATGTTAAATGCTAATATATTTATGTATGCTGATATATTTTTATGTACATGTATGTATGTATGCTTGTATGGATGTAAGATTATATGTACAAATGTATGTATGCTTGTATCGATGTAAGATTATATGTACAAATGTATTATGCTTGTATGTATGCATTTATTTATGTCTTTAGATGAAGGGAGAGTTGAGAGAGAGTCTAGAGAGATGGAGAGGGGGTCGAAGTGAGAGTTTAAGAGAGAGGGAGTGGGAGAGAAGGGGTTGGATTGAGGGGGACTTATCTAGGTAGGGTGGGAGGGATAGAGGGAGGGATAGAGAGAGAGGGGGGATCAGAGAGAGAGAATTGATGGAGAGGGAGAGAGAGAGAGGGGGGGTGGGAGAGAGAGAGACAAAGAGAAAGAGAGGGTTATGCAGGTAGGGTGCGAAAGGGAGAGACTTGAGAGTGTGAGGGGGGTGAGAGGGAGAGACTTGAGAGATAGGTAGTGAGAGGGAGTGTGAGAGAGAGGGAGTGAGAGAGGGTGGTAGGGATTGATTGAATGAGAGGTACGTAGAAAGAAGGAGACGGTAGATAGAAACAATTAGAGAGGGTGGGAGAGAGGGAGGGAGGGAGAGGTGAGATGTATTGATAGAGAGAAAGTGATAGGGGTTGAGGGATTAGGATGGAGGACCTATAGGGTTGATGGTTTCTAGGGTAGTAGGGTTTAAGGTTTGAGGGTTGATGGAATAAGTTTGATGGTAGAGGGTATTTGGTTGAGGGTATAGGGTAGAAGGTTTTATGTTTAAGCATTTAGGGTTGAAGGGTTTGGGGTTAAGGGTTTAGGGGAAAGGGTTTACTTGGTTGAGGGTAGAGGGTTTAGGGTTTAAGGATTGAGGGTTGAGGGTTGAGTGTTTAATGTATAGGGTAAAGGGTACAGGGTTTAAGGGTTGAGGGTTGAAGATTGAGGGTTGAAGGTATAAGGTCAAGGGATTAGGGTTGAGGGTCAAATATATAGGGTAGAGGTTATAGGGGTTGAGAGATTAAGGGTTGAGGGATTAGGGATTAGGGTTTAGGGTAGAGAGTATTGGGTTGATGGTACAGGTTAGAGGGTAGAGGGTAAAGGGTTTAACAGTTTAGGGTTTAAGGGGTTAGGGTTAAGGGTTTAAGAGTTGAGGGTTTAAGGGTCAAGAGGGTTGAGGGATTAGGGTAGAGAGTTTACTAAGTGGGTTTGAGGGTTGGGGGATTAAGGTTGAGGGTAGAGGGTATAGGATTGGTGGTAGAGGGTAGAGGCTTTATGGGTTAGGGTTTAAGGGTTTAGGGTTTAGGGATGAGGGATTATTAGGTTATAGAGTAGAGGTTATAGGAGTTGAGGGATTAGGGTTTAAGGGTTGAGGGTTGAGTGATTCAGAGGGTATAGGGGTTGAGGGATTAAAGTTTAAGCGTTGAGGGTTGAGGATTGAGGGTTGAGGGATTAATAGGGTATAGGGGTTGAGGGATTAGGCTTTAATGGTTGAGGGTTGAGGGTTCAAGGATTAAGAGGGTATAGGGGTTGAGGGATTAGGGTTTAAGGGTTGAGGGTTGAGGGTTGAGGGATTAAGAAGGTATATGGGTTGAGGGATTAGGGTTTAAGGGTTTAGGGATTAGAGTTTAGGGGTTGAGGGTTGAGGGATTAAGTGGGTATAGTGGTTGAGGGATTAGGGTTTAAGGGTTGAGAGTTGAGGTTTCAAGGATTAAGAGGGTATAGGGATTGAGGGATTAGGGTTTAAGGGTTGAAGGATTAGGGTTTAAGGGTTGAGGGATTAAGAGGGTATAGGGGTTGAGGGATTAGGGTTTAAGCGGTGAAGGTTGAGGGTTGAGGGTTGATGGATTATGAGGGTATAGGGGTTGAGGGATTAGCATTTAAGGGTTTAGGGATTAGGGTTTAAGGGTTGAGGGATTAAGAGGGTATATGAGTTGAGGGATTAGGGTTTAAGGGTTGAGGTTTAAGGGATTAATAGGGTTGAGGGATTAAGAGGGTATAGGGATTGCGGGATTATGGTTTAAGAGTTGAGAATTGAGGGTATAGGGTTTGAGGGATTAGGGTTTAAGGGTTGAGGGATTAGGGTTTAAGGGTTGAGGGTTGAGGGTTAAAAGGGTATAGGGGTTGAGGGATTAGGGTTTAAGGGTTGAGGGTTGAGTGTTGAGGATTGAGGGTTACGGGATTAAGAGGGTATAGGGGTTGAGGGATTAGGGTTTAAGGGTTGAGGGTTGAGGGATTAAGAGGGTATAGGAGTTGAGGGATTAAGGGTTTAAGAGTTGAGGGTTGATGGATTAAGAGGGTATAGGGGTTGAGGGATTAGGGTTTAAGGGTTGAGGGTTGAGGATTGAGGGTTGTAGGATTAAGAGGGTATAGGGGTTGAGGGATTAGGGTTTAAGGATCGAGGGATTAGGGTTTAAGGGTTCAGGATTGAGGGTTGAGTGTTTAAGAAGGTATAGGGGTTGAGGGATTAGGGTTTAAGGGTTGAGGGTGGAGGGATTAAGAGGGTATAGGGGTTGAGGTATTAGGGTTTAAGGGTTGAGCGTTGAGGATTGAGCATTGAGGGATTAAGAGGGTATAGGGGTTGAGGGATTAGGGTTTAAGGGTTGAGGGATTAGTGTTTAAGGGTTGAGGGTTGAGGGTTGAGGGATTAAGAGGGTATAGGGGTTGAGGGATTAGGGTTTAAGGGTTGAGGGTTGAGGGATTAAGAGGGTATAGGGGTTGAGGGATTAGGGTTTAAGGGTTGAGGGTTGAGGGATTAAGAGGGTATAGGGGTTGAGGGATTAGGGTTTAAGGGGTGAGGGTTGAGGATTGAGGGTTGTATTATTAATAGGGTATAGGGGTTGAGGGATTAGGGTTTAAGGATCGAGGGATTAGGGTTTAAAGGTCCGGGATTGAGGGTTGAGTGATTAAGAAGGTATAGGGGTTGAGGGATTAGGGTTTAAGGGTTGAGAGTTTAGGGATTAGGGTTTAAGGGATTACTTGGATACCATGATGCTTAGAAAATTCTTGTTTGATCCTACAAAAAGGCGTTAGACCCCTCTAGAAAAACCTCTCTCAATTTTGGCTATCTTGGAGTGGTTTTCTCGTGGCGGCAGATTTTCACTTGATGGAAAACGTGTCAAATTCAAGTTGTGCAAAGTTGCAAAGTGGTCCAACTTTCGCTCTACAACTCGTGTGAGCAAGCAGAATATTCCAACATGTTCGAATAGGTATGTTTACGATAGGCATGGTCCTCTTTCACACCGAAACATGTGGAATCACTCTGAGGTATGTTCCACCAGATCGATCTCTTAAGGGTCCACAATGCAAAATAGCTACAAACTTCAGCATGCTATTACTTGGATACCGTGATGCTTAGAAAATTCTCATCTAATCCTATGGGATTGCATTGAGCCTGTCTACAAAAACTTCTCTGGGTTTTGGCTATCTCGGAGTGGTTTTCCAATGGTGGCGGATTTTCACTTGATGGAAAAAGCATCAAATGCAAGCAGTGCAAAGTTGCAGGGTGGTGCAACTTTTGTTCTGCAACTTGTGTGCCCAAGCGGACTATTCCAACATGTCCAAATAGGTATGTTTATGCTAGGAATGGTCCTCTTTTGCATTGAAACACATGGAATCACTCTGAGCTATGTTCCACCGGATTGATCCCTTAGGTTGGAGGAGTCTTAAGTTGCAAATTTGTAAGTTGTTTAAAGAAACAAATTTGAAATGATATTGAATGGCCCACTTAGCAATCATTGCATCTAAGTGATGCTCATAGAGGTGAGGCACTAGGCCTTCCGGGGAGGTCACCCATTCCAGTATACTCTCGCTCAAGTGCTTAACCATGAAGTTTTTTCCCGAAGAAGGATAGTGGAAAAGGCAAAATCTAGTGTACTTTTGATGAGTGGAAAGGAATTCCTAAGAGACATGAAGGAGGAAGAAGGAGTTGTCTATGCAATCATGTTGAAGCCAAAGGAGGAGGATTCACCTAGTCAGCTACCTATGACAGCAGAGGTGAAGCAACTGTTGGATCAGTTCAAGGATATCATTTGTGAAGGCATGCCAGCTACACTACCACCTAAGAGGGCAATCAATCATCAAATTGACTTTGTACCAAGAGCAACATTTCCTAACAATGTTGCATACAAAATGACATCGGAGCAGAACAAGGAGATAGCAAGGCAAGTTCAAGAACTTTTGGACCAAGGGTTGATTAGGAAAAGCATAAGCCCATGTGTTGTTCCAGTGGTGTTGGCACCTAAGAAGGGAGATAAGTGGATAATGTGTACTGATTCTAGGGCCATAAAAAGGATAACTATTAGATATAGGTTTCCTATTCCTAGGATAGAAGACTTAATGGACTGTTTAGGGGGGTGCTAGGTACTACTCCAAGATTGATTTGAAAAGTGGGTACTACCAAATTAGGATGAAAGAGGGAATAAGGACTATGATATAAAGTCCCAAGAGTGTTTTTGATGAATGAATTGGAAATAGGTTTGTTAGGGGCTTGCGGTTTGGGTAAGTCTTGGACACTGTGAGCATTTTGAGCAATGTTGCCTTGGCTATTTGTCCTAAAAGTTGGAAAATGACATTAATGATGCTCTAAGCCCAACCTAAGGGTCCTAGAATGTGGGAGAAAGGTATATAATGTTAGAAAAACCCTAATACCTGGGTTGGAGGATTGTTTTCACGAATTGAGACTTGGAGAGTACATTTTTGTGATTGGAAGAGAGCAAGTTTTCATTGAATTTCTGTGTTTGAGCCTTCATCCAGTCAAGAATGGATTGAAAGAACTTATATAATGCTTTGAGTCTTCAATTTGTGTCACTTACTTATCTTGTGTAGCATTAGATTAGTCATCTAGACCGACTGGTTATCTTTTTGCAAGTTTTTGGTTTTCTTGGTCTCATTGCCGGTTCAGGCTAGTTTTGTGAATAATGAGTCCCACTTGACTTCCCATGGCTTTCCTCTCATGGCCACTTGGAATCAAGTTGGGGACTATGTAAATAGTGTACACATAGGTTTTGGGGTCTTGTTTTATAGGGAAGGTGATGAAATCATCAAGCACTAGGCGAGTGCAAGTGCATTCTGGCTAGTAGCTTGGAGAGGACATCAGCAAGGAGAGTTGCTAAATGGATTGGTTTGTTCCAATAAAGAGTATCAGAGTGTAGGAACATGTATCTCAGTCATGTGTGTGCTAGGAGGAGAGCTGAGGAGGTCGTTGAAGCCCTCAAAGAAGGAAAAAGAGCCAAAAACCATAGGAACCCTTCAAAATAGGGGGTTTGAGGATAATCATATGTACGAAAATTTGTAGGACCTAAGGCTTGGTAAATATTGGAGCCTTGATGATAAAAAGAAAGAATTTACAAAAAAATTTGGGGGTTGTTAAGACTGATTGTGAGAAAAGTCAAGAAAACAGGTTCTAGGAGGCCAAATTGGGGCAGAAGGCTACAAGGCCTAAAATTGAGTTTTTCAAGAAAGCGATGGGTAAAAGGTGAAAGAATCCAATAAGATGGATCAGTGAGGTGATAAATCAACAAAGGGACAACTAGGATACTGGTGCGAGGACACCTCGACTCTTGAAATTTATGACAAGCTTCATAATTTTGTAATGTTTTAGTCATTTAGAATTTCGTGGGACCATGTTAAGAAACGTTTAAGTGTTTAAAATTGCAATGATATATTCATAAAAAGGATTAAATGATAGTTGTAACCAAATGGGAATATCGGGTAGATGAAAAATTTGTCTGACTACCTTAGAATCTCTATAAAGAGACAACATGTAACCGAATACGGGGAGATAGAGGAAATAGAGAGTGCAACTACGAGAAAACAAAAAAGAGAGTAAAAAAGAGGGAGAAGAAATCGAGCTCTCTAACCTTCAGCCAAAGAGCCATTTAAAGCATGTATGTTTTTGAAGTGTTAATATCTAGAATTCGTTAAACAGGAGTTTCCATTTCCCGTCGTTTCATTCTCTCTATTTTTCCTAGTTTATTGTTTTGCAAATTGTGAATGCAGATTAATTTTGAAGGATTCGCTATTGTTTTGAATGTCATGGATGTCTTGTTTTCGGGTTTCTTTATGACAGTCCCAAATGGAATGGAAAAAATGGTTTTAGTTGATAGGGAATATACATAATATAACCGAGTGTGAAATTCTTGTATGGTTTTAAATGTATAATGGTTTTCAAAGAAACCATTACATCACTCAACCATTATGTTTGAGCAATGTGTGACTCGGGCTTTGAACAGCGGAAAGGTGGTGGATAGAGTTAGAGGCTTAAGAACATGTCTTGATTAGTAGTGATCAGCAGTGATTAGTAGTGATCAGTAGGTTAAGGAGTGAGAAGGGTGGATGAGCCACTGTCTTGTGTTGTTTCCTTTGCATCAGAATGGTATCAGAGGTAGAAGGTTCTGAGTGTGTAGAAGGCAATCTACACCAGGAAGTAGCATGGGTTCTTGGTTGCAAGTTGATCCATCCAAGCTGCAGGAAGGATGCAGTTGTTCTTGCGTGTGTGAAGATCTCAAGTTGGGGTCTTCGTATTGTCTACACCAAGATGAAGCTAGGTAGAAGGTGCAATGAGAGCAACCACTAAGAGAAGGATGGGAAGCATCTTCCAAAATCTTGTGTGGGTAAGATGGCAGTATTTGGGATTCAATGGTAGTGTTTAGATATATAAATATTGTGATATTGCTATCAGGATTCAATCGTGTAGTTTTACAAGTCAAACTCATTGACCCATGATTCATCAGTAGTGGTTCACAAGAACCCATCTCTCATGATAATGAATGGTTCATAAGGATGAAGATAAATCTTCATACTTTTCTTCTATCACAAATGAGATAAGTGCTTGGTTTCATGAAGGTCATGAGACAACCATTAATGGGCAGTGGATACATGAAGAACTAATGGAGAATGATAATGGCTTCAAACCTGCTATAAAGGAATTTTTCTTTTCATTTCAATGATGCAAGAGGTTTTTGATTTCCCTACCAAAATGAGGCTATGAAGAATGCATGTGAAACTCCTTTTGACCTTGAGGGTGTACTTACTCCATCTCAAGGATCATGCATTGAGGATGACATAGATCAATGTTATGGCTAACCAATTAATAATTATACACATGAATAAGTCAAACATGTACATGTCAATAAGGGAACTACAAGTACTCATAAACACGTAAGCCTCAAAAAGTATACAAATGAATACATAGTATACATAAATTAAAACAAAGTATATGCACGAATACAATAAAGTATACACTTGAATATATGTAACTCGTATATATTGAACCATCAATTTAGAATGCAAATATGGACAAGCATCGAAAAAAGATATTTGTATTAACCAAATAGCCATGTAGGCATACATAAATATATGTCAATATAAGTATGAAATATATGTACAAAATAGCCATATAGGCTTACGAGAATGCCATCTAGGCATACAATGTCAAATATGTCCAATAAAAAATATGTACAAAACTGCCATGCAGGCATACAATAAAAGACTATGGAATCAAAAGTCATTGCTCTCCATGCCCAGGAAATAAAATCTTTCCCTTTCCTTTTCGCTCGGATGGTGATAGGTCTGTCACTCATTTTTGCTACGCTCGTGGAGTGCTCCTACTACTCCTCCTAGGGTTTAGTTCATGGTGAAGTTTTAACTCTTACAATAAGAAGTAAAGACATGAATATATAGAAATTACATTATAAAAAATGATATATTTGACAAAATAATCACTTACAGCCATCTCACGATCTCTCTCCATGAGGGAAATATCCTCACGCCCATGCTCAGGCATGTTCAAGCCCTATATAAACCATACAAATAGACAAAAACTACATGAATCAATAATGGTTTGATTTCTGACTAACTAACATCTATAACAACAAATGTAAATTAAAATTTACTAATTTGCCTCATACCTCTTTTGTCAAAGCCATCGAGGATTGTATAGTAGATGTCACACCAATATCCATTGCCCTTGTCACATTTGGAGGTGTATCATCTCACAACAACTGAAAATAAAACAATAAATTATTCAACATAATCAAGGATGTGCATGTATAAACTACACAAATCTATTAAGTAATTGATTCATTAGTTAAAATCTTTATTCTATTACCTGCGTGAAGGTTTGAGTAAATCCACCGCCACTGGGAAGTGTTCCATCAAAACCTCCAATATTAGTCTGTTCAACATCCAAAATTGCATATTAAATTACCATTCGTAAAATAATTCCATTAATATGCAATAAACTTATAATTGTTTACTAGTTACATACCCTAGTGATAGATGTACTAAAAAAATAGGTTGCTGGGGGGATGGTGTATCCACTCTCAACACTATGACCCTGCAATTTTATTAAAATCATAAAAAAAATTTAGTTAATCTTGCATTTCAAAATCAAAATTTAATAAATTAAATTCAATGAACACATGCAATAACTTTTACCTGACTATCAATGCCATATGCCTCATGCAAAATGTCAGCTGCCCTCTCCATCTCCATAGCTACAGATAGATCCTACGTACTAGTCTCCTGAGGGTCGGTGGGGTCATGTGAACAAGTAGCCCCACAAGATTGACACACATGTGTTTGAAGACCACCACTAGAAGACTCCCCTGGATGGCATTCTAGAGTAGGGCTAGTATGATGGATGACACTCTGGGTCAAAGTGTTGATTGCCTACAATGTCTCTATGTTAGCACTTTCCTTCACGATGAAAGGCATAACAATGTGCTCATGAGGTGGCCTAGCGAGAGCTCGTCTACCTTGCCGCATAGGATCCGGCTGTGCACTAGGTCTATCCTGAGCTGACCCCCCCCCTCTCCCCTAGAAATCCCTCATATCAAAATAGTTTGGGATTTTGTTCAATATGAAATCACTGTATGGTTTCCTAAGGAAATATTGTGGGACCTTGCAATTGTTGCATGGTGGGTAATCGAAGACCATGTACCACCTATCATGAAATCGCTCCTTCATTTGTTGGTGGTGGCACCAATGGATAGGAAACCTCTTCGCATTGAGGGTAAGATTTTGATTTGTGTGTGGGTCGGTGAATAATGAGCACAAATCACCTTTTGTTCTTTTTAAATCTTTCACATCCTTGTATGATAGTTTATTTGTATAATACTCCCTAGCCGCCTGCCTCCTATCTTCCCAACTAGTTATTTGTTTGCTAATTGAATCTATGTTTGTTAACATATCTTTCAAGGAATTTGCTGGGGTCATTCTTTCTATGGTTGAACCATTTGGATCACTCAACCTATTGATCAAATCCTCAATTTATTTTTTGTTGTTCTCAATTTCACTCATTAAATTTTGTTGAGTGCTAGGAGGGGGTTGAGTGATTGGTGGAGGAGGTTGATTTTGTGGTTGATTTTGATCTTGAGGATTTGGTTGGTCCTCCTATTGAGGATTTTGAGGGTTTGCAGGTTGATTTGCATCTCCTAAAATTTCAAACAAATAGATATCAAATTCAACCTAAAACTAATAAATTCAACCTAAAACTAACAAATTCAAAATAAAAAGCATAGAATCCTTACCTCTTACAACTCCTGGTCATTGTGGCACCATCGTTGCGAAGAAATTCGGATGCTTGGTGAAGAAATTCCTCTCCTTGAACACGAGCGCGCTATTTTTGTGTTTTTGGCTGTGGGTGCACAAAAAAACTAGTCGAAATGCAAACGAGAGATTTGCATTTCTTTTTTTACTTTTAACAGTCAATAACGCAAGCATGTGATAATGCAAGCATGTTATTTCTTTGCAGTTTTTTATCTGTCGAGACCTTACCTAGGTTTAACCAATGACATAATGTGCTCGCATTATGTCCAAAAACTTTTTTTTTTTAAGGGTGTCCACGAAATGGCTACCCATTTCCATGCACCCACCTTGCATGTAAAAAATTGAAATCAAAAGTTGAGGAAGGAGTAAGGAAGAAGTACATACCAGTGGTCTTGCACCGGCTAGCCTCTAGTACACTTGTACCTGCTTTGACACATTTCATGGAAGCAATATTTTGGCCATCTTGATCAAAGCTCAGAGCTTAGAGTGCAGAAAATTATAAAGGCTAAGTGTGCAAATGAATTGAAAGTGACCCCTTGGGGTCTATTTAAGCCTAAAAAATAGGGGTTTTTTTACCTAATTTAGTTGTTCAACTAGGGTTTTGGACCTCCAAACATGTTTTGGACTGATCAGGGGCCGTTTGTTATATTTTTGGCATTTTGGCATGTTTTTTGGCATCCTAGACCTTTGTTGGACCCGTCAGATAGTTTATCCTCTTTTATCAAGAGATCACCCAAAAATCCAAATTTTCGTCTGATCTCTCAAGTGGGCAATATACTAGCATAATCCCTTTCGTTGGGGCAGCAGTGGGGCATCTAAACAAATTGATAATTTTTTTGAATTTTGATCTCAACAATTTATTCTTTGAACCAACAAAACAAGTGCATTTCTTCAAAGAGGGGCAAAATGAACACATGAAAAATATACAAGTTGATCCTACACACCTAATCTTGATCTTACTAACATAATTTCTTTGTAAATCATCCCTTTTAATAATTAATTTAATGGAATAATCTTTATTTGATTAAATTCATCATATTTCCTCTCTTAATTAAATAAATCAAATTTACCTGATTAAGTCATTATCCTCTATTAATTAAATAAATTGGTTTGTTTAATTAATCCTATAGTCTCTCTTTTAATTAAATAATTCACTTTATTTAATTAAAAATTCATCTCTTTAAATTAAATAAATTAACCTTTATTTGGTTTAAATCTAACATCACTCTCTTTAATTAAATAAATCAATCTTTATTTAATTAAATCTAAAAAATCATTATTCCTCTCAACTTTGATTCAAATAAATCCTAAAATCTTACTGAAAATTTTCAAATCACCTAATTTCTACTTAATTTGGTCAAATCATGATTAAATCCAATCCTCTATATTTTTCAACTTGCACAATAAACCAATTTGTTTGATTTATAAATTCATCAATTCCCATTCAAAAGGGCATCTTTTGTGGAATATTCCTCTAATTCAAAAATCCCTCCAAAAAGGGATGAGTACATCCAACAAGGCATTAAAGGCCTCTTACATGTCCTTTTCCTTGAGCCAAGTGGCATTTACTCCATTTTCCTCTCCCTCCAACATGTCATTTCACTAATTTTAAATCCCACGTAATGGCATTTATTTGCACATTCATCAAAATGTGCTCATTCCTCCTCCAATCACATGTGGACAAGTGATGTTCTCTCATTAGTTGGCCTTTTTTCCCACTTATTCTTTCATTCATCAGATCTATAAATATAGGGCTTCTCGTATTGAATTGATCATCCATAGTGCATGCAAGCTTACTATACTCAATTTCACTGACAAATTCATCCATTGAATTTTTAATTTCATAGTTTTATATCAAGTTTATCAAGTTTATCATCACATTGAATGAAGGAATCAAGAATCTTCATCAAATAACACTAAGTATTTGGGAAAGGGCCATTTCCTACACATAAGTGGCACCAATTTTTCTGTGGGATTGATAGTTTTCTCATTAGAATAGGATTTAGTTGCTTTCATTTGTGTTTTTCTTCATTTCTTTCCTATTTTGATGTTTCAATCTAATTTCGTGGGGAATGTTGCTTCTCTCTTGCATTTGGATCTAATATTGTGTTTGTTCTTTATGTTTGTGTAGGTATAGAAACACCATTCATAGGTACACCCCTTAAATACCCTATCAATTCCGTCCATCTATGTTGGTATTATGTCTAGTATCTTTGAATGGTATGAATGATATAACAGTGTTATTAGAGCTATTGGATTATATCCTATATGCTTTCGCATTGCTTCATTCTTGAAAATCAGTTATGTGTGTGTCTTGATAACTAAAGTGATTATTTAATTTATAATTGCTTTAAGTATTTTACTATTAAAATTCATCTTGTGTGTTATGTTAACTTAGATCATAAGTGCATAACACACTTAATCATCATGTTTTATCTTAAAGAAAATATAGCAAGTTTTAATTAGATCATAGAGCCTTCATTAAATCATGAAGAAATTAATTAAGTAATCTTACAAAAGCTATTTAATTAATCACATTGTCATTTAACATTCCAAAATATAAACAAAAGTAATAAAACATAACATGCTCATATATATATATATATATATATATATATAAGTTTTTTGTACATGTCATCAAAGTATACAATATCACTGAGGGCTGTGGGTACCCGCCCCCTCGGGATTTGGTACTCGTGTTGCTTTAGTAGCAGGATGTTGAGAGACGGTTGTATGTGATCATGACTATGATTCATCAAATCTGAGTGCAAAATCTAAGCCTTGTATCTATCCAAAGGCCACTCATTGCTCTCCTACTATCTGATCCCTCTCTACATGTTTCCATGCTACCTCTGCCTTTAGTCTCTCAACCTCTACTGGGGTCTAGGATGATTATTCCTTTGCTATCATCTCAACTCAGCAAACTCATCTCCTTAGACTTTCATATGTTTCTCATAAACTTACGAATGGCCTAAGTGACTCTAGATCCTATTCCACAATAGGTGGGGGCACATAATATGATTCCATCTCCTCCTCATCAATAGATTATGGAACTATCTCTATAGCTACTTGTTGATAAGGATCCCACCAATCTCTCGTGGCTCCTGCAAGGTATAAATAAAATAAAATCAATACACATCATGATACATATACATAAAATAATACACAAAAGAATAAGGTATATGTCAAAATTTCCATATCATCACCTATATCTCTTGTAGCCTGAGAAATATCAACCTCATCCTATGCAAGAGGCATGGAAGATGTGCTAGGATTTCCATGACTGTGGGTACTAATGCTTGTTTTAGAAACTTCTTGTGATCTAGTCATATGAATGGGAGAGAACTCTCCTCACTCATGTTGATACTCAACTATTGCATCATTGCTCTCACTCAAGGGTGGATCCTCATCCTCATCCTCTCCCTCTTGGAAATCATATTCAAGATCTGTATCCTCATCATACTCCTCATCAATGATATCGATAAATATGTTTGCAACCCTATAACATGTCTCCTCAACCTTATCCTCTCTATCATATCCCTCATCTAGAAATGGTCTTGCATCTCCTATAGGCTCATCAATAGGATAAATAGTAGCTGGTCATGATATTTTCCACCACTCCTCATAATACAATGTGGTATCCATGTCATCTACATCAGAGACTAGAGGATGATCATGATCTGAGAAATCAGAGTCGCTCTTGACAACATTGTCTAAAGTGAGTTGTACCATATCACATGGTCTCAAGGAACTCCACACTAACCTCCTAAAAAAGTATCTTTCCCTGGGTGGCCTCTGAATATGCCTGAACTACCTCATAACTTAGTCATAGTAGAAGGGACGTACTACAAGATCATTATGGAAAACCAAAAATTGTCTAGTTGTAATCTCCTCAACTGCTTCATGTGATCTGGCCACTAAAGTGTCAACTAATAAGGTCTCCACAAGATCTCATCCTCCTCTATTTGGTCAAATCTCACTCTCCAAAACTGTAAATCCCTATATTTCCACAATCATTGTAGAGGATAGCTAAAGTCCCAAGGATACCTCACTGCTTTCAGACATGGAAAGTCAGTAGGCCTAGTGCATGTGATATGCTCAAGGCACCACACCTTTAGAAGTGTACAATTTTCTACCTCCTAGAAAACAAACCAACCCAAATCATAATATAAATGTGCTAGGATATAGCACCCCCAGGCATACATTGTCGTATGCTCTGTCATCCTATGTATCAGGTGAACTAGACCTTCCTCTAAGTGTGTCGCATGCTCATTTGAGAGGAATAATAGTGCAACTATATGCATCATGATCTGTCTAACAGTCAGGGCTTGTGAATATAATAGCATCACGAGATCAATTTGTCCTCTCACCCAATCAGTGTGCACTGGACCATCTACACAATACTAAATGTCAGCCTTATGCTCATGAAATGTACAATATCTCTAGAATTGTACATGTTATCCTTGGATGGGAACTTAGATGATATAGTGGACATCCTCTAGTGTGATCATCATTTCACCCATCAGAAAGTGGAATGTATAGGTGTCTGCATCCCAACACTCAACTAGAGCCATCAACATTGCATCATGGCACCTCATGGGGGGCATGAAGTACACCCAATATATCCCAATAGCTTGAAAGTGCTTTGTATCATCTACTAAAAGTGTGGGGACTAAATCTCTCAGAAAACTCAACTACCTACCCCCTAGACACTGATGCGAATGGGTGGGTACCTATCAAAAACACAAAACTATTTTCTATAAACCATCTAGCATCTTTAATTCTTACTTTATTCATCATGCAAGTGCACTAATGTTGTTCTAGTGTTCTTTCTTAAATACCATAGACACTTTAAAACCCTTTTGGGAAACTTCATGAAGAAAGATAACACTTTACGAAGAAAAGGGAAACTTTGTCAAAAAAGGGGACACTTCGCGAGCATTTTTGAAGATCCTAAATTAACCTAGAAATGCATAAAAATCATTAAATAATTGTGTAAACACACAACAAAGGTAGAAAAATTGACTCACCTCATGATGACACTCGCCGCATGCCACCTGGTCCAATAACACATCCAGTCTCATAAGTGTGTAGTCTCGTCTGCTCAACATCTTTCACTATTCTCTCATCACTCTCAAGCTACAAGAAGGTAAGTGACAAATTACTTCATTTTTAACTGTTTTTCACTCTCATTTATGAAAATTAGGGTTTTTTTCCTTAGGGATAATAAAGTCATTTTTTATTCAAAACAACATAATGAGTGCTAGTGAACTCTAATTTTAACACCATTTGTTGCATCAAAATCATGCTTTTGCACCCTACATCATCAATTGTCTATCATTATGTGGCATGGTACTTGGATATGTCCTACGATATGATTTTCCTTATTTGGTGTGGCTAGATTTCTACCTAGATTCCACCTTCATAAAGAAAGAAGAATCAAGGGAGGGCATATATCTACCCTCGAATTTGATTTCTAGAAGTTTCATAAGAGGATTTTTGGACAACTAATGAATTCGTGTTGCAGTACGTGGTTCCTAATGTTGTGGTTTTGCAGATAACTACATTGGGGGCTTCATTCTCCCATCTTCTGAATAAGTATCCTTTTATGAAATAAAGGGTGCTATTTAGAGTCCGTTAGCTTGCATATAAATGTAGAGTCATATGGGTGTGAAAGTGGGGGATAAATTTAATGTAGAAAATTGTATATTCTTGAAGAAAGAGGCAATTTCAAGCTTAATTTGGACCATTTTGGCATTCTTGCACCAATCATCCCTTTAAAACAACATTTATAGGATCCTAAGACTCATTATTTTTGACATCGAGGATTATTCCACTCAAAAAAATACATGTCCCAAAAAAATACATTCAAATTACTCAAATTTAATAGAACCCACCTAAAAAACCATTGGTGGGACTAAGTCGCCCAAGGTGGCAACCTAGTCCCTTTTGGGGAAATTTTTAATTTTCAGTACGAAAATCACTGACTTAATTAAAAACATTGATGGATGTGAGCCTATTAGGTCTAAATAATCAAAAATTAGGTATTGATGCCTATAAATATATGATTTTAGGTCATTTTTCACAACATTTTAGGCATTTTATAGGAAAATTCAAGAGTCAAGAGTTGAATATCTTTCACAAGATGATTCACTAGTCCATCTACAACAAATTCGAAGCTTTACGGTAGCAAGCTAGGGTTTTTCAATGTATTAAATCTCACCTTTTTTCCAAAATATCACATTAAAAAGAATTGATCATGGATGCCTATGGAGGATCATGGAGAAATCTAAATTGAGGAGATGCAACTAGCGATCAAATCAATCCTAAAGACTTATTTTCAAAGTGATTCCATCTTTCATTTTTTGTCTATCTTCAGCCTAAGGAAGGTTTTCATGTTATTAAGATTCATTTCTAATGTGATTTAGGGTCTCTTTTAATGAACCTTGCATTATTCTAGTTTCTTTTATGCATCTTATTCTTGTAGGTTAGAATAGGGTTGCATCTTACTTCAGATTTCTTAGTCTTAGATACACTTAGGGCTAGGGTTTTATGTAGATTTCTTATCTCATTCAACGTTTAAATACCAACTATGGGTTTGACCAAGGAAAAACCCCCATTAGAAATAAAATTATAATCTATTTTGTAGGTGATTTCATTGGTTTGGATATGGATTTCAATTAGAAAATAGAGTGCAAACTGTAGGCTTCCATTTCCACACTTGGATTTCTAGAAAAAACAGAGTGGACTAAGTCACCAACAGTGGTGACTTAGTCCCACTGCATATGTTTTTCAAAGATTTTTGTGGATATGGATACCTATTTGGCTAAAATGGGCTCCATAGTAGTTGCCCAGATCTAGGACTAAGTCACCCAGCTTGGTGTAAGTGTCCAAGTTGGGCATAAAATTAGATTTTCCTAAATTTTTGAGACATTTGCACTCTTCATTTCAACCTCTATTTGTTTCCAAGTGCACTTTTTGTATTTTCCCTTCTATCTTGTTTTGTATTGCCTTCAATCTACTTTTCTACACATCATTATGTGTTTTCAAATAAAATACATTTCATTATTTTTGCATTGATCTTTCATCTCTTGTAGTAGTTCATTGCATTTTTAGTAAATTTCATTTAGACACATTTCAATCACATTTTCATTAGTCTTGAATGAACCCTTAGATTCCTTTGTGGATGATCTCTCTCCTTTAAGGTGAAAAAACCTAGAAATGCAAGAGAGAAATTCTTCCAAAACATCTATGTTTCAGTAATAAGATTATTTTTGTTGTTGAGAAAATGAATTTGTTTACACCATGCAAAGGAAGGAATAAGAAATTTAAATTTCACACAACTATTAAATTATTTTAAAAATATATATAATGATATGCAGATTTTAATATTTATTCCTTGTTTTTCATTTAATCATTGCATATACATTATGAGTTAATTACCTTACTATATATGAATTTATTTGATTTTATTTCATTGCTACATATAAATCTAATAAAATCTAGGGAGTTTCATATAGAACAATATTTGGTGTATAAGATAAATTTAGAATCCATCCATGTCCATATGTTTACTTCTATTACTAATTTGGTTCCTACATCTTTTGATTCAATAATAAATCAAATAACATAATGTAGTAGTTTAAGCTTTAACATTTTGTAAACAACTAGCAGGAAAGTTTTGTCAAATATAATTAAAACTACCTATAAGGCATATAACATGGGTGTCATCTTAGTTTTTTTAGGGGCATGCTACTATTAGAGAGATGCAACCTCTTTCTATGTAGCCTCCCCTACATCTTAAACATTTTGAAACACATAGGAACACAATTTGTTGAAGATTACTTATATGGTAGACATCCATGCATATATATTTCTGAATTATGTGTAAAGCTTATATTTGCACAACTTTATGAGTTTTTATTAAAAGAAAAGAGTAGTTGACATTTTAAATGATATAATAAATCTATTCTATTGTAGTAGTTTTTGAGGAAAGAAAGATATTTCATGATCCCCATAGGTCATGGCATGTGATGGAGAGGAGGAGCTTCTGACTTTTTTTTGTGGCTTGGGGCAAGGCACAACCCCATGTAAACAAGCTGCAACATACAACCTTACCATGTATTATTTATTTTCAAAATGTAAATGTTAATAATGAAAATAAATCCTTAGTTACAAGAGTCTTAATAATTTTGTGGAGACTTGCCTTATATACTAAGACTGCAACCTTAAACATCACTACCTCAAAAGCTTGAATCTCCGAGTCATTAATTTCAATATTTGATGCCCTTGATTAACTTTCTTGTTGAATGGTTGTTGGTGTAGTAGGAGAAAATAATATCAAGAAAATCAAAATTTAGGTCAAGCAATTATGAAAGGTAACAATGAATGATAGGAATTAAAATAAAGAACATGGAGTTTCCATGTCTCTTTCTTATTTCATAGGTGTAAATTTTATTAGTTTTGTTTGCTTGACCCAATTTAAGAATAGATTGCAAAAGTTTTAAAAATTGTTAAAATCTTGCAATGGTAAACTCCAATTGTTGGAGATAGTGAAGTGTGACCATTAGTTTATTACCATGCATAGTTGCATGCATGAACAATGATTTATTTAAATGTATTATTTATTTTTTATGGTAAGTTATATGTATAAATATATAGAGGTAATATTTATACGAGGATTTACATTAGTTTGGTTATTTAGTGTTTATAATTATTTTTAGTAATATTATTACATATTAAATTAATAAGATTATAATAGTAATAATAATTTTGATATTATTAGAATTGATATTAAGAGAACATTACCGAAAAGTCAAGTAATAATCCTGGTAAGGAAGTAATAGAAATATTAAGAGTACTATTGATATTGATTTGTTTGAAAATTATAGTAGATAATGATATTATTATAACTAACATTAAAAAAAAAATAGTATTAATATTATTGATGATATTAATAATCAAATCAATAAGTATATTAAATTTAATATATTTACTCACATTCAGAGAGGTGATAAATATTAAGAACAAGAAATAATATTAATAGTAAATAAGTTATTAATATTAAAATTGCCATTATACTAGTGAATAATAATGTCATTAGGAGTAAAGCTAGAGTTAATAATGGCCGCAATTTAATAGTAAGTAATAGTATTAATACTATGGGATCATGGTATTAATGATTTAGTTAATGTTATAAAATGATAATTTTTATCATTAAAACTTGTAATAATAATGGAATTGATATGAATGTGGATGTTTACAAATTTTCAAACCATAAGGTTAATCATAGTAATAATATTAATATTTGAAGAGATATTATTAGTGTTTGAGTAAGAAATGAAATTTTGACCAAGTGATTCATGATACTATTATGTGAATCAATCTCATTATGGTTTCTCTCAAGGTAACATTAATGTATTTATTTTAAATCAGATGGAATCTTAGTTTTTATCCTTCAAATGGTATTTGTGGAACCTTGTGAAACATAGCTTTAAGAGTTGGATTTTCCTTCAATTAATGGTGTGTACAATAGACCTCGCTACATCCCACTCTTAGGTGATGTGTCAATTATGGTGTTTCTTGTTCAACATTATTTAATGCATATTGTCTAGTTGCTATGTCCTTGCATGATTATTAGTAATGGTTTGTATGCATGATTATTTTAAAAAAATGTTGGTTGTGTTTTTCCCTTGTGTGTAAATTCATGACATTAAATCCATTGGATTACCATTAAATTTCTGATATAGCTATTGGGAATAGGTGCCTCAACTTCTGGCTTGGAACCTCTATTTAAGACTTCGTGGATTTCCTTCATGTTTGGCCTTTACTGATCTACCAATAGGAGCATCTCTTGGAGGTGCGGTTATGCAGTTTACCACCTTATTGCGAGCCTCTTTCAGTTGGTTTGTGGTTGGGTGGTGTTACCACCATAACATGGGATCTCTCTTCCTCCTCGACGACGGCGTGATGGATTGGGTGATCATAATGAACACTTACCTTGTTATAACGGGGGTTTCTCAGAGAATGAACAATAGCGTAGTAGACCATGCCAGTTAGTGAAAGTGTTTACCACCACACCACGATGGACCTTAGGCCATGGTGCGGTGGCATGGTAGGTCGTGATGATTGACATAGCAGGTTATCTCATTACTGTGAAGGGTTGCACAAGGCTCAGTGGTAGCATAGTGAAGTTGGCACACCGATGGATGAGTACCTACCACCATACCATGGTGGCTGTTAGGCCATGTCATAGCAGTATGGTGTGTATATCGCCAAACCATGCAGGCTTTGACTGCACTAAGCGGTAGTGCAGTAAACTGCATTACCATGAGGGCTTGTCAATAGGCCTGCGGTGGTGCGATGGGAGGACCTCATTGCTGGGATGGCAAGTTTGAATCGACAGTCAAAGTGATGGATGAGTAACATTACAATACATGGCATGATAAGACTCATTGATTTTACATCACTATTGTAAATCAATAATTGATTGGTCGATTTCTTGAAGCAGTGAATGCATTAACTACTAGACCTGATTCGACGGTTGACATAATCAGATTATAGCAAAAATAATTAAATATTAGGTGGCGCGATGCATGATTGCATGGTGACTTGGACAAGAAGAGATCATATTTTTCTATCAGTGGGAAGGTGTATAATTAAGACACCTGACTAGTTTTTGATTGAAACAAGTAACATTCGAATGATTGAGATAGTCACTAAGGTGATGGTGATATTCATTGTATGTGATATAGCATTGTAACAGTGAGTGTGTTTGTGAGGAGATAGACTAGAATGTTATTGTGAGCTGACATCTTCAAGTGAAGTTTGTAACTTTGTATGTAAACTATTTTTATGTGATACAAAGTGATTTTTCTTGGTGTGGTTAGTTTTTTCTCCTGTAAGGGTTTTCCCATGTAAATCTAGTTTTATCTTTGTGAATGTTTTTTTTCTGTATTTCCTGTTATATTGTTTTTGTTCATCTCAAATGTTTAAGAAGTTTTAAAACTAGTCTTTGCAATTCTCCTCTATGGTTTTAGCATTAGGAAAGAGTTTTTGCACTATTTCTTTTCCTTTCAAGTTGGATCTGAGCCTGGCTAGTTGTGTTATCCTTTTTTATAGGGCTAGATTTTTGTGCTAATTTAATTTCAATTGGAGTCTAGCAAAGGTAGAACCAATTTAGTATGTGTTTTTTCTAAGATGGCAAGTACATCTGGGAGAGTAGATATTGATAAATTCAATGGTGGAAACTTTGAGTTGTGGAAACTCAAAATGGAAGACTTGTTGTTGGATAGATACCTTTGGATTGCTATGTCTAGAACTATGCCACTAGTTATGAAACAAGAAGATTGGGACCTTGCAAATAGAAAAGCTAGAGGCTTGATAAGACTTAGTCTAGTATATTATGTACTCTTGAATTTCCATGAGGAGAAGACTGTTGCTTCATTATGGAAGAAGCTTGGTGATATTTATCAAGGAAATTCTCTAGTAAATAAGTTATTCTTGAGGAAGAAGTTGTACTCCTTGAAGATGGAAGAAGGTGGATCTGTTGTAGACCATCTGAACTCATTTAATACGAGTGTTTCTTAGTTGGCATCTCTGGGTGTGAAGATAGAGGAGGAGGATCATTGCATTCTTCTTTTATGTTCATTACTTGACACTTGGGACCATCTGGTAATGGCTATTGGAAGTACAATAACTACTTTCAAAATGGAAGATGTGGTTGCTTTACTGCTATCAGAAGAAATGCAGAGGAAGTCTTTAGAAATGGCTAAGGAGGCTCTTTTTGTTCAGGGTAGATCGAAGGAGATAGGCAAGAAGAAGGACAAGAAGTTTAAATCCAAATTTGAAGGGAGATCAAAGTCTCCTGGTAAAAAGTCCAAGGTGAAATGTTGGAACTGTGGGCAGCCTAGTCATATCTGAAAGGATTGTAAGGAGAAGAATAATAATAATAACTCTTGGGATAATGAATCTTCTTAGAGTGATGCAGATGCCTTTATTGCAACTTTGGTGACCCAGGCATCAAATAATCTCTGGTTGATTGACTCAGGCACATCTTTCCACATGACGTCTCATAGAGAATGGATCACTAATTATGAAAAGTATGATTGTGGAATGGTCTACCTAGGAAGTGATTCAATACTGGAGATTGTTGGTTATTGAAGAGTCAAAATATAGTTCTTTGATTGAAGAATCAAAGGGATTGGTGGTGTACTACACATAGCAGGTTTGGCTCGTAACTTACTTTATGTTAGTAAGCTAAATGATGTTGGTGTGGAAGTTTCCTTCTCAAGTAAAGGATGTAAGATTATTACAGGCACAATGGTGTTGGCTAAGGGTGTACAAACTAGCACTTTGTACAAGTTGGATGCACATGTTCTTCAGTGTTACAATGTCTTTGTAAAACCAGACAAATTTTCTCATGCAGAAGAGAAGAATGACACTCTTGTGGGTGCAAACACCATGGAGATGAAACTCCTAGTGAAGAAGACCCTGTTGTGGCATCATAGACTTGGTCACATCGGTGAGAAAGGTTTTAAAACCTTGAAAAATAAAAATATTGTTGAAGGGCTTGTTGATTGTAAGCTTGAGTTCAATTTTTGTGAACATTGCATATATGGAAAGCAACACCATGTTTCCTTTTAATAGAGTCCTCATAAATATTTTGGTGTACTGTATTATTTTCATTTTGATGTGTTTGGTCTAGTTAATGTTCCTTCATTATCAAAGTCTAGATATTATGTTTCTTTTATTGATGATTTTTCAAGAAGGGCATTTGTATACTTTCTTAAGAGAAAATCATAAGTGTTTAGTCAATTTAAAGAGTATAAAATCTTGGTGGAGAATCAGACTAGAAGGAAAATTAAATCGTTAAGGACAGGTAATGGTGGTGAGTTTTTTTCTATAGATTTCAAAAGGTACTACAATGATCATGGGACTAAAAGGCATAAAACTACACCTTACACTTCACAACAGAATGGAGTTGTTGAAATTTTGAATAGGTTGCTAATGAAAAGAGTAAGGAGTATGTTGAGAAATGTTGGTCTGGAGCAGAATTTTTGGGCTAAGGCTATAGCTACAACATGGTACCTAGTAAATTTCTCACTTTGTTCTGCTTTTGTTGATAAGACACCTTTGGAAGCATGGTCTAGAAAGAGGCCCTCTCTAAGAAATATTAGTGTTTTTGGCTATGAGGCATATGTTTATTTGGAAAATGAAAAAAGATCTAAGTTGGAGAACAAGGTTGTTAAATGTATCTTCATTGGCTATGGCACTGGTGTGAAAGGATACAAGCTTTGGAATCATGATGCTGAGAAATTTTTCTATAGCAGGAGTGTAATATTTCATGAGCTGAAACCTTCAACAACTAATTCACAATTAGAGATAGACCAAAGAGAAAAGAAGAATGATGTAGCTGAGATTCCTCAAAACCCTAGAAAAAGAGGAACTACATGGTGTACCTAAAACTGAGGAGAGTTCTAATAGCTCTGAGATCTTTGAAGATGAAGAAACACAATCTCAACGAGTAAGAAGGTCTACATGAGAAAGATGTCAACCTAATAGGTATGGTTTATTTATGTTGGATTCAAACTATGCCTATGATTTGATTACTAGCATTTATGAGCCTAGGACTGTAAAAGAAGCAATTAATATGTTTGATTCAAATTCTTGGTTGGAAGCTATGAAAGAAGAAATGGAATCATTGAAGAAGAATGAAACCTGGGATTTGGCACCTTTTCCTGAAGGGCGAACACCTATTGGCTATAAATGGGTATTTAAGAAGAAGACTGGTCTAGATGGTAGTGTTGAAAAGTATAAAGTGATATTGGTTGCAAAGGGTTATTCCTAGGTAGAGGTAATTGATTATGGAGAAATATTTTCCGATGAAGCTAAGCTAACATCTACCAAATTTCTATTGTCACTTGCAGCTGCGTATGACTTAGAGATTGAACAGATGGATGTGAAAACAATATTTCTCCATGGAGAGTTGGAAGAAGAAATTTATATGTCCCAACCTAAGAACTTCATTAAAAAAGGTAAAGAAAATCTAGTCTACAAGTTAAAGAAATCTCTGTATGGTTTGAAACAATCTCCTAGAATGTGGTACCAAACTTTCGACACCTTTGTTTTATCTATGGGATTTGTGAGATCAAAATCTAATCATTGTGTGTATTACAAATCTCAAAATGATCGTGTGCTTATTATTACCCTATATGTGGATGATATGATGTTAATTAGAAATAGTAAGTCTATCAAATCCGATCTTATGTTTCAGTCGTCTACAAAGTTCGAAATGAAAGATCTGGGTGCAACAAGGTATATTTTGGGTACAGAAATAACCAAGGATTGAAAGAGCGGAAATCTTTGGGTAAGTCAAAGAAAGTATGTAAATAATATAATGGAGATATTCAATATGAATTATTGCAAGCATCTTGTTGTTCTAGTCTTCCAGGGAATGAAGTTATCTATTGAATATTGCCCAAAATTTTCTACTGAGATGGAGGACATGACCAGGGTACCTTATGCAAGTGTTGTTGGTAGTTTAATGTATGCAATGGTCTATACAAGGCCAAACATTTCCCAAGCAGTGGGAGTACTTAGTTGATTTATGGAAAATCTAGGAAGGACACATTGGGATGCTATGAAGAGAGTGTTTAGATATTTAAAGGGAACTTCAAAATCTGCTTTGTGTTAGCATGGTAATTTGGTTGCATTACAAAGAACACTTAGCATTCATGGATATGTGGATTCTAATTGGGCAGGGGACATTGACAGTAGAAAATCCACTAGTGGTTACACTTTCATGTTAAATGGTGGTACAATCAGTTGGATGAGCAAGTGGTAGGCTATAGTCACTTTGTCCACTACAGAGGTAGAATACATGGCAACAACACACACCTACAAAGAAGTTGTTTGGCTCAGTCCTTTGTTTTATGATATTAGTTTTAATGCATGGAAGATTACAATTTTTTGTGATAGTTAGAGTGCCATTTTTCTTGCAAAAAATCTAACTTTCCATGCCAAGATGAAACATATTGATGTGCAGTCTCACTTCATTAGAGATATGGTGGAGGATGGAAAGGTCCTTTAGAGAAGTTGGATACATTGAAGAATTTTGTTGATGCATTGATAAACTAGTGAGCATGGACAAGTTCAGATGGTGTGAAGATTCGATGGACCTTGGGGCCTATGACCGTCTATAAATTTGTAGTCTAGAGGAAGCCAATAAGACTTTGTCAAGTGGGAGCTTGTTGGGAATAGGTGTCTCAACTTCTGGCTTGGAACCTTTCTTTAAGACTTGGCAGATTTCCTTCATTTCAGAACTTTATTGCTCTACCACTGGGAGCACCTCTTGGAGGCACAATTTTTTTGTTTACCACCATACCATGAGCATCTTTCATTCAGTCTATGGTTGGGTAGTGTTACCACCATACTGCAGGGTCTCTCTTTCTCCTCGGCGGTGGCACGGTGGATTGGGTTGTCAGAATGAAAACTTACCTCATTACCATGGGGGTTGCTTGGAGAAGGGGTGGTAGCATGGTAGATCATGGTAGTCAATGAAAGTGTTTACCACCACATTGTGATGGCACTTAGGCCATGGCACAGTGGTGTGATAAGCCGTCACGGTCAGCATAGCATCTTACCTCCTTACCACAGAGGGTTGCGCAAGGCTCAGCGGTAGCATGATGAAGGTGGGAAATTGATGGAGGAGTTCCTACCACCATATCGTAGTGGTTATTAGGCCATGTTGTGGTAGTGCAGTGTGTATACCGCCAGACCACACAGGATTTGACTATATCGACCAGTAGTGTGGTACACCGCATTACCATGAGGGATGGTCGATAGGCCTATGGTGGCATTGTGGTAGGAGCTTGGTGCTCGGATGGAAAGTCTGACTCGATGGTCAAAGTGATGGATGAGTAACGTTATGACACATGGTGTGATAAGACTCATTGATTTTACATAGTTGTTGTAAATAAAAAATTCATTGGCTGATTGCTTGAAGTGGTGAATGCATTAACTGCTAGACCCAATTTGACGGTTGATAGAATCTTACTATAGAAAACATAATTAAATGCTAGGTGGCCCGATGCATGATTGCAAGGTGACTTGGATAGGAAGAGATCAGATTTGTCTATTAGTGAGAAGGTGTATAATTAAGACACCTGATTGGTTGTTGATTGAAACAAGTAATATTCGAATGATTGAGATAGTCACTAAGGTGATGGTGGTATTCATTGTATGTGATATAGCATTATAACAGTGAGTGTGTCTGTGAGGAGATCGAATAGAATATTTTTGTGAGCTTACATCTTCAAGTGAAGTCTATAAATTTTTATGTAAATTATTTTACTGTAATACAAAGTGATTTTTTTTGGTGTGGTGGGTTTTCTCTCGTAAGGGTTTTCCCACGTAAATCTAGTGTTGTCTCTATGAATGTGTTTTTTCTGTATTTCTTGTTATACTGTGTTTTTTCATCTCAAATGTTTAGAAGTTTTAAAACTCGTCTTTGCACTTCTCCTCTGTGGTTTTAGCATTAGGAAATTGTTTCTGCACTATTGATTTTCCTTTCAATAGAACATATAATTATATTCATCAATGCTTCTCCTATATTAATCATTAACCATACTATCACAAATGATTAACAAGATATTATTGATAAATTGTGTGTTTTCTGGTAATGAGAATAATGGTTTTCCAAGGTTAATTTTTTTTTTAATTGAATAGTATTGTTTAATAATTACTACATAGAAAAGATAAAAGTATGGGTAAAATTTCCCATATTTAGGACTTGTCCTCAAAGAATATACTTCTTTTACAAATAACATGTGAGCTTCCATAGTGATTCCCCTCTTTCATGGCCAAATTATTTTCTATTTACAAGTAACAAATGCATCAACTCTTAGGTTGACTAATATCACAGTCTAGTCCTAGATAATATTGATGTGAGATGTGAGAGTCAAGTGGACAAGGTTGATGCACTATTCAAAAATAATTGTGATCAAGTAGACACACAAAGGGGATAACATATATATTTGTGAAATTTAAAAAAAATTGATGCTCTAGTTGAATGGATTTTCTAGACAATTTCCTTTATGTCCCATGTTCTTAACTTAAGAGTGTCAGCTATTGCAGTTTTAATTTCAATATTAGGTGTATATATACATATACATAAATATATGTATATATATAAATATATAAATATATATTATTATGAGCAATTTTCTATTCTAGCATTATTATGATGTTGTAAGTGTTCCACCACTCATGAAGTTTTTGAAAAAGAATAAAACTTTTATTATTTCTTCTTTGATTTTATTTCATTATTTAGGACTTGTGTTGGCGATTTTAGTATCTACCATCTTATTTTACCTCTATTTAGCTACTATTTGTTGAACAAGACAACTGTGAGGGGGTTGAATCGATTGTTAAAAATTTTAGCCTTTAAAAAATTTCCCCGAAAGTTAGTAAAATGAGCATTCACAAAACCTTTACTCTATTAATGTGTTCAATTATTAAGTGCAAAAACAAAAAATGAAAGTAAGAACACCGTGCACACAATAACACCAAATTTACTTGGAAAATCTAATGAAGGAAAAACCATGGTGAGTATTTTGTCACAATATAAAGAATTCTAAAACTGAATACAAAGGCTCACTACTAAAAAGGCTTACTACCAAAAAGGATTACTGGTAGAAAGGCTCACTACCAAGACAAGAAACACTGTCCAACAAGGGCTTACTACCAAGAGAGGACATAATGTCCAACAAGGGCTTACTACTAGAGGGCTCACTCAAAATTACAAAGAAGATAGAAGGGGATTGTCACAAAGAGAAAAAAATATCTCAATGCAACACAAAATTCCACCACAATTTTCTCACACACTTGTAGTCTCACAAGAAAGATGTCATATCCCTTCAGCTCACTTCCTTCATAACCTTAACATGAAATTTTCACTGCACTACTCATATTCATGTCTCGCATACATAGCTCACATATATCTTTCATCTATATTTTCTATCTTGTCTTTCATGTACATCTCAAATTGTACTTATATTGTCTTCAACCTTGAAACTCGTCCAAGGTCGGCTATACACTGTTTGTATTTACAAATGGAAATTAGGTTGGTGCAAAACATTCTACGATGGAATTCAAATAAGGGAAACCCAAAAACATACTTAATGAAGACCTAAATAAGTCCCAACATGCCTCAACACACTTTCATGAATTTTGTAAGTAGTGTTTAACACAAGGTCAGCCAACACCAGTGTAAAACACATAAAACAATTAAGCACGTGAATCCTAAACACGATCAAATCCTTTCAAAAAAAAAATCTCACTTGAACACGACCGCATAAACTTACTCTTAGAACCACACGTCATGAAACCAAAATATTTTTGAACAAGATAATTTAGAGGGTGGGTGAATCAGTTGTAACAGATTTAAACCTAAATTCATTCACCGTAACTAATCCTTAACACTACTTAAATGATTAAACATTAAGTGCATGTGTAGAAACTGAAAACCATCACACAAACACAATAACACTAGATTTACGTGGAAAAACCAATGAGGGGAAAACCATGGTGAGAATTTTACTCACACTATAGAGAATATAAAAAATTATTACAAAAGGCTCACTACCTAAGAAACAAGGCTCACTGCCAAAATAAGGACTCATTGTGCAACAAGAATAACAACTTGGAGGGCTCACTGCCATAGAGATACAAAGAATATAGAAGAGACATGTTATAGATAGAAGAAAATCTTAGTGCAACAGAGAAATCCACCAAAAATTTATTAACCACTTGCAGGCATTCATTAATGATATACACCTTCAACTCATTGCATCCAAAAAATCAACATTTAGGCTTCCCACTGATCTACCACACTTGCATCACACACACTTATTGATTCACATCAATCTCGCATCTATCTAACCTATTTCTTTGCACTTATCTCATTGTCCATCTTTCACCACTAACTCATCTTCTATATATACCATCTTCAACTTTGGAACATATATAAAGTCAACTATCCAACATTAAATTCAAATTAGGTCAATGCAAAAAATCCCTAGGGTAGAATTAGAATGAGGGAAACCCAACCACATGCTTGATAAGGACCCAAATATATCCAATATGCTTCATCAACTCTAAAGATAGTGTTCAATACAATGTCATCCAAAACAATGTAAAACACATAGAACAATTAACCACAAACCTTCAAGATACCAAAGTTATCTTCAATACAATCATAAAAACTTAAATATAGAGCCACAAGTCATAAGAATTTACCAAAGAGATATCCAAAACAACAACATTTTTCTTGGACCTCAACTAAAAATATAGAAAACCACAGTTCACAACTGGTGAGCATAACTTGTACTATACAATGAATCAATAGCAAAAAATATGGATATAGTAGCTTGCAAAAACAATGATCAAAATATCTAAACCACACAAACATAGGAGAAAAGACTAGGGAAAATCCTAGAGCAACCACTAAACACATGTAACCTTACTTCAATACAATTTTCTCAATATTCTTGACATGAACAACTAATAACCTACAACCATGACATCAAGGAAAACAATAACTAGTTGATAACCAACTGACCAGTTGACATCAATGACACCACCATCATTGTTTTCATTCTTTCAACAATCTCACCCTTTTTCATTGATGGCAACACATGATGTGAAAAACCATCAAAGAAAACATACTAGCTTTGAATACATTTCTTAACATTTTTTTGTTTGTTTCTCCCCCTTAGTAGATAATATTTTTCACATTCTTCCTCTTCTCTTTTTCACATTCTTCCTCTCCCCCTTTGAAATCAATGGCAAGGGAAAAATATATTTTACATTGATTTCCCCTTTAACATGCAAAAAATAATATAATGACAACACATGACACTACTTGCTCCCCTTGAGAGGTAGCCACCAAAAATCAGTCTAGAAGAAAGATAGATCCATAGATCCACTGAACTAATGTATCTCCATATGCATCTAGTTCAAGAAATAAGGGTCAATGACCCCTAACTTCTCTCGAAGATACTCAAAAGTATCTTTAGGATGAGCCTTCAAAAATATATCAACAATCTAATCCATCATCAGAACATACTCAAGATTTACTTCATTCTCCATGACCTTCTCTCTCAAGAAATGATACTTGATAAATACAATCTTGTTCATCAAGTGTGTCACTAGATTATTTGAAATTTTAATTGCACTTGTGTTATCACAAAAGATATAAATAGGATCATCATATAACACTATGATATCTTTCATTGTCTATTTCATCCATGGAACTTGTGTACAACAAGATGCAACAACTATATACTCAGCTTCAGATATAGATAAGGAAATATAATCTTTCTTTTTACTCAACCATGCCACCAATATGCAACCAAGGAAAATTGCACCACCACTTGTACTCTTTTTGTCATCTACACATCCAACCCAATCTTCATTTGTATAAAAAAATAGTGCAAATTTAGTATCCCTAGGATACCAAAATGCATAATTTGGAGTGCCATTCAAATATTTGAATATTATTTTAATAGTAGCAACATGTGTTTCCTTAGGATCTTCTTGAAATCCATCGATAGGAAAAATAACATGCATAATATCCAATCTAGTAGTAATCAAATACATAATCCATAAATCATAGATCTATACTTGCTCTGATCAACCTTAGGTGAATCATCATCTTTACCCAATTTGCAACCAGTCACCAAAGGAGTACATACAAGTTTGGAACCATCCATCCCAAACTTCTTCAACATCTCTTTCATACAGTTAGACTATGAAATAAAAATTCATTTTTATGTTTGATTTATTTGTAGCCCAAGAAAGAAATTCATCTCTCCAAACATAGACATTTCAAATTATTTTTGCATATCTTCCAAAAATAACTTACACATAGTTTCATTTCCTCCAAAAATAATGTCATCAACATATACAACCACAATCAATATTTTTCATTTTAAACTCTAAAATACAAATTACTATCTATCATACCTTTGTTGAAACCTTTCTGAATCAAATACCTATCTAAACTTTCATACCAAGCTCAAGGATATTTATTCAATACATATAAATATGTATTCAATTTTCACACCATATCTAGTTGATCTAACAATTGAAATTTGTCTGGTTGTTCCATGTAGACCTCTTCTTCTAGCTCACCATTCAAAAATGTAGACTTGACATCCATCTAATAGACTTTGAAATCTTTATGAGCAACAAATTCTAAGAGAATCCCTATTGCTTCCACTCTTTCCACTAGAGAAAAAGTCTCCTCAAAATCTATTCCTTCTACTTGTGAGTAACCTTTACACAAAAGCCTTGCTTTGTTTCAAACCACTTCTCCATTCTCATTCAGCTTATTCCCCAATACCCACTTTGATCCAATAATGTTTTATTTTTCGGTCTTGGGACCAATTCCTATGTTTGATTCTTCTCAATCTACATAATTTCTTCTTTCATAGCTTCCACCCAATTTTCATTTTTACATGCTTTACTTATAGTCTTCAATTAAATCTCAGAAAATAGACACATATTTTCTTCAACAACAACTCTTCTTCTTGTCAATACTATGTTTGTCTTATCTCCAATGATGTATATTTCTGAATGATTCTTCTACACATATCTATGTGTTTTAGGGGACACTACCAAAGCTTTTCTTTCATTTTCTTCATTCTTCTTCTCTTTCTCATCATTTTCCTATTCTTCAAAAATTTATTCAATTCTTACATAATTAGGTTCATCAGATACACATCCATCAATATCAATTGAATTCTTCATTGTTTCATCAACCTTGGCATTTTCACTTTCTACAATCTTTCTTCCTCTTTTATTGAAACATCTATATGCTTTTCTTTTAGTAGAATATCCAAGAAAAATGTCTTCATTGCTTCTTGCATCAAACTTTCATAAAGTTTCTTCATCTCTTCTGATATAAAATTTACTTCCAAATACCTTGAAATAGTTAAGAGTAGGAATTCTTCCACACCATAGCTCATAGGGAGTCTTTGTACTATTTTCTCTTTATTGAAATCGATTGAATACATAAAAAGTAGTATGAATAGCTTCTCTCTAGTATACTTCTAGTAAGCCAACTTTAGTAATCATTGATCTAGTGGCCTCTTGAAATATTCTATTCTCTCTTTTAACAACTTCATTCTACTGAGGAGTTCTTGGAGTAGATAACTATAATTTTATTGCATGAACTTCAAAAAATATATTAAACTCATGGGAGGTGAATTACACACATCTATTATACCTTAAGAATTTTATCCTCAAATTCACTTCGTTTTCAACCATAGAATTGAATGTCTTAAATCTATCTAATGCATCTGATTTTTGTCTAAGAAATGTAACCCATGTATATCTAGAATAATCATCAATTAAAATAATAAAGTAACTTTCACCTTGTATACTTCTCACTCTTGTAGGACCATATAGATATATATGAATTAAATCTAATATTCTAGTAGTAGATTATTCCTTTGACAATGGCTTCTAGCTTGCTTTCCAAACTAACAATTCTTGCAAATAGCATTAAGAGGCTTTGTAATCCTTGGTAAATCTCTCATGGCTTGAACTATACTGATCCTCACCAATTATCAAAATTCATGTGACACATTCTCTGATGCCACAACCAACTATCATTAATCTAATTCATAAAGCATCATCCATCAACAACCTTAATATGATAGATATTTCCTTCATATTTCTTTCCTATAGTTCAATCACTATTATGGATCCTTTCTTGATCTCACATCTCTCATCCTCGAACACAAGATTATATGCTTTAATGCACATCTATCCAAAAATAAAAATATTATGCCTTAAACCATTAACATAGTAGACATCATTAGTATTATGCTTGCAATCAAAACTTATTTAACCTATCACACAAATTTTAGCACCAGTATCATCTCCAGACATAACCAAGCATCTATCATATTTTTCAAGTTTAACAAACTTACTATTATCATAAGTCATGTGATGTGAAAAACCACTCTCAACAACCTAATAATTATTTTCCTATTTAACATGTAGGGCAGAGATTATAGTACCTTCATTTTTCTCTTTCCCTAGAGGGTTTTCCTTCACCTATTTTTCAGAATTAGCATAAGTAGGTTCATCCTTTATAGCAAAAAAAATTCATTCATTGTCATCAATATCTTCATAATCATAATCCTCATTAGATACACTAGCATTATCATTCACACTATACTCTCTATTGATCTTCTTACCTTTCTTTTCTTTCTTGTATATTTTTTTATTCCTCTTAGCTCTTTCTTGAAATTTTGTACCATAATGACATATTTCTCCACAACTAAAGCATTTTAAGGGTAACTTACCTTCATACTTGTTGGAGCCTTTCCTCATGCTTCTCACAAAGTTGGATTCTACTTCATTAAAATTTTATTCATCTATATCTTCAACTTTTGTAGCCTTAAAATAATTCTATGATTTGAATCCATTTCTCAAATCCTATTTCCTCATCTCATAAGATGTCTTAGAGATCCCAACAACAGATGTTTAGTGTAGGTCTTATAATTTATACTATGTTCAATAACATGTACCTTTTCACTGTAAGCATTAAAGAGAGTCCTAAGAATCTTATTACAATCCTAGATTCATCTACAATAGCACCAAGTCCTCGCAGTCTAGCTACTATCTTATCTAGTCTTTGTGCATAAGCTTTAACATTCCAAGAGAAGATTTTCCATTACTTATGCATTTGTAGTATGTTCCTAAGTTTGAGCAATGTGATAAAAAGAATTGGTTCTTGTACCATATCTCATTGATATATTTCTAATTACATCATTAGTTTTTTTCCTTGATTTTTCAACATACTCTTCTTCCTTATTCATTAACTCTAAACATTGTAGAACATTATTTCAACATATTTGTGGCTTTTATCTCTGACGTAGTGGAACTAACAGATTTTACAACTTCTCTTCTCATCTTATCTTTGAATTTCAATGCTTCCTTTCTTGTAGGTACTAACTCTTTCCACTTATTTTTTAGTGACATTTGAGTGTATGGTATTCATGTTTATGTTATCGATAACAATGTATTGAGCAAAGGCATTTAAGATGGTTTCTTTTCCTTTATCACCAACCTCATCATATAACTCAGTAGTGCTCATGAGTACATTATCAATAAAATGATTTACTAAAGTACTGAGAACTAAGGGTGGATGGTTTCTTACTGGAGGAGAACTGAACATGGTCACCACATGGTTAGCTGAGTCTTCTCCATTCTTCTTTACATGCACATGAATACGATATGTATCTGCCTCTATTTATGTCTCATTAGTGGATATCTCTACACTAATTTTGACTCCTTCACTAGAGGTACTACCTCTTCTGTTCCTGTTTAGTTGATGCTCCTCTTCAAGACCAAGCTCAATTTATTCTTCAACTAAATCAGTCAAATTTATTTTCCTATAAGCCTTTTCTCTTACTCTTCTTTCTCCTCCTGCACTAGTAGATGTTGTAGTAGCAGGTATGTTCTTTTTCTTGGATGCCTTAGCACTTTGACTAGTAAGAGTAGCAACACCAATAGACATAGGGATACTTTGTTCTTTTATTTTCCTTTTCACATATTTAGTTGTACTAGGTGCAATAGAGCTAGAAATAGGTGTTGGTGTAGCACCAAAAGATAACCTTCTTGATTGTCTAGGTCTAGTGGGTAGATCCATAGAATTATCTTTCCTTTAATCAAGGAGCTTCCAAAATTCTATTTTATCCCTAGTGTATGCTATATCTTGGAACAAATATTCAACTTTCTTTCTTTATTTAGGTGCAAAGGCTTCTAAGTGAATTTCAATATATTTTTCCTTAAATGTACCTAATCTAGGTAGAGATGGGTTCTTCGGACTAGCAAAAAAATATCAATGTATCCTTCTACCAGATTCTCTTCAATTTCATACCACAATGGTTAAATCCAACAAATTCTAGGTTGTACTACCTCAATGGTGAATTCATCAGTAGACATAAGAAATGTTATCTCCTTTTCATACTTTTTCACTCGACTTCTTGGAATCCTTTTTCTTTCTTTCATTTAATTCTAAAATACATGCAAAGAAAGTAATTAAGGAATTGTTCTATTCTCTAAAGTATCCTAGACTACATATATAATCATTGATCTAATGAGAAATCGGTCTGGTATTATCCCATATTATATTCTTTCTTCCAAGTAGTCCCCTTAGAAAATAAAATAACAGGTAGACAAGAAGAGTACAAAATTTAAAGACATGTCTCTTCACCTTTATCATACTCAGATTTTCCATAAGTTGCAGTATCAATATCTTGAAAAGATCAAAATCCTTTCCATTCACCACCATTTCATAAGCTATGGGAATTTCCTTGGCCGATAGAAAGTTTGCTCTATTTGTGAAGTATACTTTTTTCACAATCATAATGGCAGCATACTTAACGACAAGTTTTTTAATAGATTTCATGGGTAGGGCTCTTCTATCAAACTCAGCACCAGTTGACCTTTGTTGGAGTGAAGAAGACACTGGGAGGGGCAGTGAATCAGTGTCATTAATAGTTTTGACAAAAAAAAAATTATTTGAAATAAACTAGATGTATGCTCTCATTTATCAACAATAAACTCATTCATGTATTGAATGCAATCACATAAACTGAAATGAGAATTGTAATAGTGCAACATAGCATTTTGAAGAATTCATGAGATGAATTAGATGAACCATAGATAAGAAAAAT
This sequence comes from Sequoiadendron giganteum, assembly GCA_007115665.2. NCBI lineage: Eukaryota > Viridiplantae > Streptophyta > Pinopsida > Cupressales > Cupressaceae > Sequoiadendron > Sequoiadendron giganteum. Next base: position 406,801,085 of record CM021100.1, on the reverse strand, counting down.
GACACAAGATATGTTGAGTGGAAAATTGTCCTGGGGTAGAAAAACCACTCCTAAACTACTACCTTTTTAGGCTTTCATTTTAATAATCACTTTTGGAAATGCCTCATAGGTTGATTTCTGAGTAGAAACACTAATTTCAAGGATCACCAACCCATTTTTTGTTTTTAGTAAGTCATACAATGATACAAATGATCTCTCTATTTCTCTAGTTTCTCTCAAGTGCCTCTTGATGGACAATGCATACAATCCTGAAGGTTCAAGAATGGCCCTTCAAAATTCTAACCATTGTCAAGCGTTGAGACAACTTGATAATTAACTTATATTTTAGATTTTCAATCTCAATTCTCAACATATGTTCAATATAGTCACAATTACGTATTCACACTAGTTTTTCACTTTCTTTCTCATACATTTCTCATAGATCCTTAAAAATAGTTAACATAATCTAACTCTTTTTCTAGAAACTAACAATCTTATTTCTCATTGATTTTCCAAGAAGACTAAAAACCCTAATCTCTCTTTTTTTCTTCTTACACAGATTTCATCATTAGATCTCAAGTAAAATACAACTATATCTCCTTTTACATATTTCAAAAAAAACAGAGGTGATTTTCAAAGTACCCAATCTTTGTCAAAAAACCTTGCCAATTATTGTTGTGTTTCTGAGATAAAGATCAACATGTAGGTTTTCTTCTAACAAGAAAAGTCAAGCAGTATGCAAATTTGGAAAAGAGACCGAACCCTGTCCCCACAAGGAGCCTGCATATGCAGTGCTAACCGAAACAGCATTAAAATAATATATATTCCATGAACAATAGCCTCAAAAAAACAACTGCACCAACAATGTAACTAAGACCACAAGGCAGTGTAACTGAAACCACATAATAATGCATCCAGAACAATTATCACCGAATCTAGGTGAGAAACTGAAAAGATTTGTAGACTTCATGATTACCCATAAGCCAAAAACACCATCCCTTAATGCAGGAGAAGAATTAATATGGTAAACTATTGTGATATGCATTTTATATTATGTGAAATCATGCATTAATTCTGACCATGAAAAGAATAAACCCATTTTTCCATCTTCTAGATAGAATCAAACACGTGTCTTCTATTATAAGAGATAATAGAAGTGACGATTCTCCAAAAATAGTTGAAAAGATGAATACCTATGAAGAATGATGGAGAGATTGTCATGAATATCTTTACCAGACCTACAATGAGAAAAACATCCAATACTCCTTCCAATTTTGAGCCTTCACCCAACGACAAGAAGCTAACACAACCATCGACCAGGGTAAGGTTCTTTTAAATTCCCCCATTCATTGTCCAAGTGTTCCAGAAAGCCAACAAACATAGGGAAACATCTGAGAAGATTTCAATGGTGGCATCTAAGTTAGGGTTCCAAACCCTTGAGCATGTGAAACAGCAAAAAGATTGCCCTAAAATTTCGAAGGCAATTCAACCGATGGCATTTACCAGTTTTGATAAAGTTTGAAGTTCGAAAGGACTGAAGTGATAATTAGAAACTCATAATGTATTTTGAAATCCGTGGACAGTCCAATGCAATGCATGTCGACCATCATTGTTATCACTGTTCAAATATTAACCAAGTGAAATGCCAACACAATAATGCCTTGTATAATTTTTCATGACTACTTTACAAACCAAATTTTGATTACCTTAGTCATACTTGTTTCCAAGTAATCAAAGCCATGTCACTTCCATGGTGACATTTTAAATAAACATAACCCTATACACATTGTCGACCTTAAGGCCTAGTGATTTATCAACACCACAAGACTCGATAACATATGCACATGTAATTAACAATTTGTTTACCTTTATTCAAAGTCTATTTCCATCATATAATGCCCTATATATCCAATGCCTTATGAAATATAATAAAGGCTAATTTTAATGCCAAATTCAATATACCGTATGCCCAAGCCAATATCACATATTTCATATACCCATGCCAGTATCAATTATTTAACGAAACCTGATAGGGTTTTATTAAGACTAAGAACCAACTGCAATTGATAGACCCAAGAACCAAGATAACTAAAAGCATTACCTGACAGAGTTTGAATAGAGAAGCACACCTCTAATGTTGTTCAATTTTTTTTATCAATGTCATAATGTTAGAAATCTGAGTAAGCCAATAACATATAATCCTATAGATCACTGTAGCACAAAATGTCAAATCAAAATCATGTCACCTGAACATGGGAGCATTGAGCATTAACCTATAAACAAGATTCCTTATGATCTACACATTGAGTCAAGAGATCAGTGTCATCAACGATAACATCATAATGTCGAAGTAAGTATGTCAATGATAGAATACAAAAAATGCAACTGAATAAACAACCATCGAGATGCCAAATAGAAACACAATATTGTCATCAAATACAAATAGAAAAATAAAATCTCAACAAACTTTTGAACTCATCACTTTTTATTAATTTTAGGACTAGAATGGCACAAGTATCACAAAGACCAGTAACTAGATGAATTTCCTCCTTATTTATAATTCCAATTTCATTTACCCACACAAAATTGTTTTGAACCCTACTTAGGGTCATCCTAAAAAAAATTGCATCACTTTTGTTGGAAAAGTTTAGAAACTAGTTCCAAATACTCAACTTCATCTGAACAAGGTTTTCATACTCGTTCTTCAGTAAAAAATCATCATTCAACTCATTATCCCACAAATCCTTCAGCTCCTAGTGATCGAATTCTTTGAGCTTCCCATGAATGTACAGTCTTGGGTCTTCAATGGGTAGTACATTACTCATAATGTGTGAGAATGCATCCATTGGATCATTTTTGTACACCTTCCATGAACATCTTTTGAATTTTGGCTGGGGCCTCTATGTAATTTCCATAACAATGGGAATGGCCATATTTCTCAAAACAAACTTGAATGAAAATGATTCTTCAATTTGAAAAAAACATGAAATTTAGATGAGAGAGAATACATTTCAGCTTGATAACTAGGGTTTTAGGGTACACTACTTGGAGCCACTTCTTTCTTGCTTTGACGTGTACCACTTCTCCCATTTTTTGCACAAATGTTCTTTTCCTTCACTTAGTAGCTCACTTTATTATCTATTGGTTTTCCCTAATTTTTCATTTATTACTTTTCCACTTTAAAGTTGTTAAGCACTTTGTTACATACCCTATAGACCAAAAAGAGCTTTGCAATTTTCTTGATTTTCATGATTTCTACAAAAAAAATCTTCAAGACCATAACAATATAGATTCATATCACTTGTCTTTGTGTCATCACAAGACACATCTTAAATTGAGGGCTTGATAGATTTTTTTGTGTCTGCTCCCCCTAGTTCCATTACTATTTTTAGTTCATAGAATATTTATTTGTACCAAATGTAGATATAGGATCATTTGTTTTATCCTTATCCTTAGGTTCTTCCTTCTTTCTCTAAATTCTTTCCATTTATTTATTGACTTCTTCAGGATTTACCTTGCTCATAGGATTTTTCTTTTGATCTAGATTTGGTTTCTTCCGCATTTTTCTCTTACAAGAGTTTGAGATATGTCTTGGTTTGTTGGAAGAGTGGCATATAACATATCTTTGATCAAAAGAGTTTGTGTTCATCCTTATCTTGCACTGATTAGCCTTGTGTCCAAAAATATTGCATATGTAATAGTAGCCTTGAAAGGAATGAATTCTTCTATGGGTATTAAACCTATTCATCATTACCTAACTTCTACATTCAGTAGATTTATGTCCAGATTTGTTGCAAACATAACAATTTCCACCAAAGAATCCAATATTCTAACTCATTCTATTTTGCTTCATCATACTACTACATTTTGTTTCTCTATGTCCAATTTTGTTACATGAGTAACAAAAGCCATTAAAAGATGGATACCCTGGGGTAGGGTAAACCCACAAAAATGGTTTACAATTCAAAATAGGAAGGAAAACTTTAAACAAATGACCCCATGGCAAAATTTTACATTTTGGGGGTTTGAACGAACTAAAAAAGGGTTCACTCAAACTAGGGTTCAAGCGAACCCATTAATTGCATGCACAGACAAAATTCAAATGAAAACCCCTGTTGGGAAGGAGGTTCGGTTGAACTTGGGTTTGAGCAAACTTAGGTTTGCTCGAACACCCCTGGTTCGAGCGAACCCCCCATTTCCCTGATGTTTGACAAAATTCACAAAAAAACCTTTTTTTTTGCACTTCAAAGCTTGGTTTGAACATGAAAATAGTGGAGACTTTACAAACCCAATTGGAATTAGCCATTTCTCAGAAAGAGCTACCCAACAAATATAATTTTAATATTTTTTTAGTTTTCTTAAACATAGGTTTTTCACTGAAAATGAAGCTCTTTGTTCTGCACATGTGGAAAAATAGTAGATTCTCAAAAAAAAAATAAAAAAAAATGTGTGCACTAGATATTGAAGTCCTTGATCCAACAAAAAAAAAGAATTTCGATATATCAAAAAAAAATTATGCATTATCCGGTCACACTATGTCTGAATTGTAATTTGTAATGCCCCGCCAAGTAACCTTAAAGGAAGTTGCAATTAACATCATAAGCGAACCAATTTTTTTTTTATAAAGTGCATTTAACATATGCATTCACTTAATAATTAGCAACAACCTCTAAGGCTACAAGGTTAGGATTACTTAAACCCACATATACATATTACATATAACCATAGCCTTATGAACTTTATGAAATAAACATCATACATCATAAGAATACCACATAACATAATAAGATAATCAACCAAGATACAATCTCATAAACATTATGTTAAACCAATAGTTACATCACTCATTCCTAGAATGAGGCAATAGTACATAAGATTACAATTACATTATTCCACCTCATAAACATAAGAGGAGTAAAATAACTTATACAAGTTAAAATATTACAATGCAAGAAATTACAACAAGAACCGTGAGCTGTCCATCTAGATGTCTCGCCACCAAGTACTGAAGATCGATGGGGACCCAATGGTTTTGGTGCATGTTCCACCCTACCAATGCGGTACTCGAAGGACCACCCCCCATGCTAGGAGATAGTAACAAAGTAACATGGACAAAGATTCTACTACCTCTAACCAAAAGTAGACTCAAACCGACTCATATTATTATAACCCACCAAATGAATTAACAAGTACAACTCATTCACCATACAAGTACGAATCAAGTACAACTCAAGTACAATACAAGTACAAATCAAATACAATACAAGTACAACTCCAACAACACTAACATAGGTCACATTGCTTCCAGACATAAAGTAGATCAACTATGTTCAAATAACCATACACATAAAATAATTAACAATAGTTGTCATAGATAGAGTGTCATCGCAAGGTTTGTCATGAGATCTCCTCTGGGCATTCTTCATAGGCTCCGACACAAGTAATCCTGGTGGCCTCAACCGAATTCTGGCACTCATACCCACTCATACGGAATCAACTACCTCTCGCAAGAACAAGATAGTTGATCTTGCCATTCCAAGCCTTCTCACTCATCCCAAGTCTAAACAAGCCCTTGCATCTATGAGTGAGGATTAAATCATCTTGATTAGTGAGAAGTTAGTCCTAATCTTCTAAGTACATTATTTTAATTATCACTTGTTTAAATCACTCCTGAAGTTTATCCAGTTTACCTCTTTGGGCTCTGACACCTAACAGAAGCCACTCTTCTATTCGACAACACACATCCAAACAATCCACCAAGGGAACCACAAGTGCATACCAACTAGGCATCATAATCCACTCCAACACAAAGAGGATACAAATAATAGAAACTCACTCCAAACATCTTGGAGGCAACAATCACATAGTCCACTCCTTTCACAGGAGGCAATGAGATGAAACCACATAACAAGGTCACTCCATGCAAGGAGACACGGATCCCATAATCCACTCCTAAACCAAGGAGGTGCAAACATCCCCGTTCATGAAAATTGGGTAAAACTAAGAAGACGCCATGCACTACCCAAGGGGAAACAACTGGATGGCATAAAGATTCAACAACCCTTATCCTCTAAGTTCTTCTGGAAGACTTATAATTTAGGACTAACACTAAATCCCAAAACCCACAATGTAACTTGGCGACATGGCAACAAAAGCATTCAAGTCATTAATCAAATCTAATAATTTGGATTTCTTAAATCCATACTCATTCAATAGGTAGTGTTGAAAAATTCAAAGACACGATAACTAGATCCTCTAAAATAATCATAACCCCTCTTTCCCTTTTCATTATTGGAAATCTAAAACAATTAAACTTACTTCCCTTTACTGAATACAAAGAATTAAATCCTTTAAGATAAGCATGAGGAAGATACTACTTCTGGATATACTAAATCCATATCTCTTTCATAATCCAATCACAATGATTCAATTAATCTAAATAGAAATTAATAAATAACATAATTGATTGCCTCATCAATAAAACAACTTCTTAATTTACTTTTAAATCAACACAAATCCATGCATGTAAACTCTTTCCATTTCCTAACCAAATCTTACATCTCATTATATTTTCTATTTAACACATTCAATCACTTTAATATAATAACATATTGTTTCTCTATCCATTTTCCATATACACTAATCAATCCAATTTTAAATCTCTATTCAATAATATATTGCATTCTTTAAATCAAATATTTAACTCTTTCAATTAAAACTTTAACAAGCTATTTTAAAATAACATTAATTTCTCATATGTTTATAATTTTAATTCCACTAATCTAATATACAAATTTTATTTAAAAATAATATAAATAAATATAATACTTTAATATTATAAATTATAATATAAAATATTATTAAATAATATTTTAATATTATTAAATAATATTTTAATATTATAATAACAATACTTAAAATATTAATATTTATAAATATCAATTTATTATTATTTTATTTTCAAAGCAGCCATGGGAAAATAATTTAACAGCAGTCTCATGTTTCAAGTATAACTTAGAAATGACGATCTGGGTATTTTAGATTTTTGGACAGAGGTAAAACAATTTCAAAATTCAAAAACCCTTTAAATTTCTTGAAAACCCAATTTGTGAAAGTGAAGTTATAGGCGACGCAACCAGACCATTTTACCATGAAAACATAACTATACTGTAGACTTTAAAATCTGTTTTTTAATAATAAATAGAAGGTTTCATTTTCTAAAAACATTCTAAATGCATTGTTCAATCTCTATGTTTGATTTTCAATAACAAAAAAATCTATTTCCCCAAATAATTTAAATTCAACTAAGGTTTTCACAATTTTTACAAATAAAGGTTGTAAATTTATTTAATTCCTTTCTTCTAATATCAAATTTATTTTTTAAAACAGATTTAACAAACAAATCTTTAATCATTACTATTTTAAAGAAAAAACAATCAAGAACAATAAAACACAAAGAGGAAAACCTGGTACAAGAAGCTAAAGGAAGAGATGAATTTCTGATGCAAGCCTCCTCCATAGATTTCCTGAATTTTCTTCAATCCTCCAATGAATCCAATCCAAAATCCAAAAAATGCAAACAATCTTTCCTTCAATCAATTCTACAATCAAACTTTCTTCAAACCCTTGTGCAAATTTTCCAAAATTTCTTCCCTGTTGTAAAAATGTATTTTTTTTCCTTCTAAAAGATTTTTCTCCCTAAAATTAAAACATGTATTCTTTATAAATTAAAAATACCTAATACAACCCTAATTCACATTACATGCAAATTAGATATTTCAATTTCAATATTTACAACCCTAATTCACATTACATGCAAATTAAATATTTCAATTTCAATTTCAATTTTCAATTTCAATTTCACTTTCAATTTCAAATTTCAATTTCAATTTCAATTTCACTTTTCAAAAACCCACTTTCAATTTAAAATGCAATTTGAAATAATAAATTAATTTCCAAAGTTGCAACCAATTTCCCAAATAAATATTTAATTACAATTTCTAATTTAATTCTCACACGTTGGAATTAAATTCCAAAATTAATTCTAATTCTTTTATTTCCTTTCACTCTCTTGCATCACGTTTAATTAATTAACTTAATTATTTAATAGCTAAACTCAACCCCCTTGGATTAAATTTAAATTAATTAAATAATTTACATATAATTAATTAATTTAAATATAAACTTTTATCCACATTGCATTATTTAAATTAAGTAACCATCAACATGATTTAAATGCAATTATTCTAAATATCTATTTCTAAATCAAGAATTGTTCACAATTAAATAACATCAAAGCAAGACAAACAAAGACTCGACACACACAACTGACGACACACTAAGGCTAGGGTGTAAACTTGACACATGTTACCTAGCTACTATCTCCCGTTCAACTTAACCGTTGAATCGACACGCTCAAACCTGTGAAACTAGGTGGAGTCGATGTCATGTACCTGCAATCCTGCAACCAAGTAACAACATCATACAATATATCCAGCATATAATACACACCGTGAAGAAGAAATTATGGATTCGTAGGATGCTCGCAAGCGAGTGATACGAAACCGTCCTCTTCACCAATACACTCATCAAAACTGACACTTCCATCATAATTCCAATAATCTCATTATAACATCTCATGTTAACTCTACAACATCATTAATCCCTAATACATGTGAAACAATAATCAGATAACTACATCCCACAATAATGTTGTTGCTCAATAGTAGCAATCAAAACATTATAAGAAAATGTATCCAGTATCAAAGTAATTACAACCAAACATAGCATAAAGCAACTTGAACAAGAAGTAAAATGGAGGGGTATTACATAATTGGTTTGACTTTGACACTTGATTAAAGAATAAATATTCAATAAAAATCTATCTAACCAAGTGGAAGCACTAGATATCAGAGTTAAAATTCTAAATTTTGAAGAATTGGAATTTTACCCTTAATGGAAAAAAAATTATGCATTATACAGTGAGCGTCACATTTAAAAAATGTTGTTTTTGAAAAAAAACTGCAATTTGATTAAAAAAAAAATTAATTTTTCTTTTAGAATCTACAGACAAAATTTCACGAAACTCTAGTTTGCATCATCTTCAAATTCCTCACGGTTTAGTCACTATAGGTGTCTAAAAGTGAAGATTTAGTTAAAAAAAATTATTTCAGTGTCCAGTTTGACCAAAAATTGTAAACCACTATTGTGGGATCATCCAACATTAAGTTTTTGAATGGGAATCCTTCCGGTATTAATCCCTTATTCCTTTCTTTCATAAGTGTTACTTTGGTATTTCCTTTGATTGTCCACTTTGTTGTAGATTGGTTTGGTTTTTGATCTTTGTCCTTCTTCAAGTCATAAACCACCTTTATCCTTTGCAAGCTTTTGAGATGAAATTAATTCATCAAGCATTGTATAACTTGTCTTGAATATTTCTTCGTTTACATTCACTTTTTCCAGATGGGTATGTGCAAGATCATCATGGAAAAAATAGGCCCTTAAGTGGGGATGAAAATTTAGAAAATCAAAGTTAGGCAACTTGATGTAAAAATTTGAATAACTTATCCATATTATTTCAAAAATATGTAAGAATAGAATCTATAGAAAATAGAATGTAGTTTCTAAAATACTAGGTTTATTTTTTTGTTTTCAATCTATTTGGTAAAAGATTGAAATTTCAATGCAATAGTACTTAAATTTCAAAGAAAAAATAAGAAGTAGGTGTCTGTCTAAACCATCCTAACAACAACAAAATAATAATATTTTTTATAATATTTTATATATAAGTAGAGGACTCATGTCTCTATGTGATGCATATTTCTTAGTAATTTTTTTCCAAGTAAATAATTAATTATGATTTATTTATTACAACTTTTAAAAAATATAAAAACTTGTATGTCTGAGTAGCTTAACTTGGTCAAAAATTCATGAAATTCAATCTTTTTTTAATCCTATAGTATGTAAATCATAGAATGTGAAACGTGTTTCAAATTCAAAAAAAGTGACACCGTTTGAAAGCTATAGATGTTTTTCAATTAGCCTATCAATCAGGACTTTAGTCACAATTCAAATAGAAAATGAATAATAAATATTTATTAAATTCAAAGTAAAGCATAATTTATATTGGTGGAAAGCTGAGAATATCCTTTAAAACCCTTTTTCTTTCATCAATTTTGGGTGAAAAAAATTCATCAGCTACATGGGCCGTCATATCACTTACATATCACCACTCTTTGGTTCATCATGATCCTGCACATACCCAGATTAGCCCTTAAGGTTACTAGTTCTTATTCAAGCTTCATACATTCATTAGTATTAGTTTGGATCTCAACTTTTTGACATTCCTCAATTCGCTTCATTTCTTCTATTTCTACTTTTAGTCCAGTAGTATCATCATTGGCCTTCTTCAACTAATCACTAACTTCTCTATGTCTATCTTTGAATTTTTTAATCTATTCTCTCAGCTTTCTGATACACTCATTTACTTCCTTCAGATTTCCTTTTAGATTTGTTTCTCATCCTCGATTTTGTTCAATTTCTCAAGGGTAGCATTAATCTCTTCATATACATATTTTTCTTTCGGAGGACCCAAATGATAATTGGCAGCCATGCATTCAATTTTTGGGACCTTCCTCAAGCTATAAGACTTCTTTTGAGCAACCAATCTTTGATACCAATTGTTAAATATTTAGAATACTGAGATGGGGGTGAACTGGTATTTGGATAAACAAAATAATTAGTAACCACCCAATTATCAATCCACATTTATAAACAATGGTGAACCAAAACATAAAGGAGATCATAACACATTGATACCAAGATTTTTATGTGGAAAACCCATAATGGGAAAAACAATAGTGAGGATTAGCTCACAATATATTATAACAAGTTATAAGATATTACAGGGCTCACTACTAGGACTTGCTATCCTTAGAAAGGATCAAAGCCTGAATATAAAAGGTGGCTTAATACCAAGGTACAAAAGGTGTGGCTCACTGCCAAGAATGAATTGTAGAAGTGTACCTACATCGGGGTGAATGCAGTTCTAGTTAAGATATAGAATTTTTCTCTGGTTTTCAGTACATAAAACACTGATTAGTAGCTTCACACTATTTACCTTTTCACATAGCTTTCCCTATCACCTTCTTTTTTCTTAAGTCACTTACACCATCATAGATATATACAAATATAGCTTCCATTATTGATTAGGTTGGCCTAAATAGGGAAATACATAAAATACAAAAGATATTTTCAGCTTAGTATAAAATTCTAAAATGTGTTGTCCAAAGGTTAGGTCAGTCCAAAAATAAAGAAAAACACACACAAAAGATACACATTGTTGGCCAAAATAATACCAAAGTCATATCATCAAGGTAGACCAACTAGATCGAAAAATATGTTGAGAACACATGTATACCTATAGCTAACTCACCTCATCAATACATCAAAGACTCGTTGAATTTTCTCTTATTGTGAAGACTTCTAGATCAAGGTAAAAGTTCCATAAATAGTTACCAACCAAAGTTGGCATCAATGAAAACCAAAATGGAGGGCACATTCTTCATGTTTTCAATAATCAACCCCTTTCTCATTCATGGAAACATGTGCCAAAAATGAAATATTCCTCACAACAAAACATATGCAAAACTTCACCTAATCATATGTACAGAAACGACTATTTTTATCTCTCTTTTATTCTACCCCTTTGACATCAAGGACAAAGGATAGAGAAACACTTTAAATTTAGGAATGTGGGGCATGTTTTAATCCTTTGGGAATCACCTCCCAAGAAATCTTTCCATCATCCCAGATGCATTCTTCTACTTCTTCCAAAGTGGATGGGGCAACATTCATTTTCTCATGTTTTGTGGCCTCCATTAGAGCATGCGATACAATAATATGTCTGGACATGACCATACTTTCAAGCTAGGCATACTTCCTCATAGCATCTTCCTTCTTCCTTTGTAGGATGAAGAACTTATTTTGTATATTTACAATAGAAACCCACCTTATCATAGTTTTTATCATAGGAAATCTTCTAATCTCTAGAGGTACAATAAATTTGAGACTCACTTGAGTACATTAGATCCTTGATACCTTGAGTGGCTTCTAGCCATTTCATATAGTAAAAAAATAGTAGTTGGGCTTCTTCATCATAATATGTTACCTCTTTCAGAGTTTTCAGAGCTTTGTCACATGCAATAGTACACTTATCTTCTAGAAATAGCAACCTTTTCTCAAGCAAGTTCAACTCTACTTCTTTTATGGTAAATTTCTTAATATTGGAAGTTTGGCATACAAACACCTTTTGTAACATGGATTTTGCATTTGGCAATGGGTAATTTTCATTTAATGAGGATACATTTAGGTTTCTCAAATCAACATACATTCTTATGTCCCCGTTCTTTCTTCTTACTGGTACTAAATTGGATACCCATGAGGAATGTCTAATGGATTTTATAATACTAGCATCTCTAAATTTTACAACCTCCTCTTGCATATTTGGAGCTAAAGTATGATTAATTAGTCTTTGCTTCTACTTGAAACGTTTAGCATTCTCCTTCAAAGGAATCTCATGCTAAAAAATATCCTCTCTGTAAGTTTCAAGGTCATCATACATGTAATGCCCTGCCAAGTAACCTTAAGAGAATTTGCAATTAATGTCTTAAGCGAACCAATTTTTTTTTAATAAAGTGCATTTAACATACACATTCACTTACTAATTAGCAACAACCTCTAAGGCTACTAGGTTAGGATTACTTAAACCCACACATACGTATTAAAAATAACCATAGCCTTATGAACTTTATGAAATAAACATCATGCATCATAAGAATACCACATAACATAATAAGATAAGCAACCAAGATATAATCTTATAAACATTAACTTAACTCAATAGTTACATCACTCATTCCAAGAATGAGGCAATAGTACATAAGGTTAAAATTACATAATGTCACCTCATAAACATAAGAGGGATAAAATAACTTATACAATCTGAATTATTACAATGCAATAAAATACAATAAGAACCAGAGTTGTCCATCTGGATGTCTCACCACCAAGTACTGAAGATACATCGGGACCCAACAGTTTTGGTGCATGTTCCACCCAACCAAGTGGTACTCGAAGGCCCACCACCCATGCTAGGAGGTAGTAACCAAGTAACATGGAAAAAAATCTACAACCACTAACCAAAGGTAGAGTCATACTGACTCATATTGATATAACCAAACAAATGAACTAACAAGTACAAAACAAGTACAACTCCAACATCACTGACATAGGTCACATTGCTTCCAGACATAAAATAGATCAAGTATGTTCAGAGAACCATACACATAAAACAATTAACAATAGTTGTCCTAGATAGAGTTTCATCGCAAGGTTTGTCATTAAATCTCCTCTGGGCATTCTTCATAGGGTCCAAAAATCCTGGTGGCCTCAACCGAATCCTAGAACTCATACTCACTCAAGTGGAATGAACTACCTCTCGTAAGGACAAGATAGTTGATCTTGCCATTCCATGCCTTCTCACTCACCCCAAGTCTGAACAACCCCTTGCGTCTGTGAGTGAGGTTAATTTATCTTGATTAATGTGAATGCATCTTAATCATATAAGTACTTTAATTTAGTTATCACTTGATTAACTCACTTCTGAAGGTTACCTGATTTACCACTTTGGGCTCCGGCCCCTAACAAAAGTCACTCTTCTATTCAACAACTCACACCCAAACAACCCACCAAGGGAACCATAAGTGCATAACCACTAGGCATCAAAACCACTCCAACACAAGGAGGATACAAATAATAGAACCCACTCCAAACATTTTGGAGGCAACAACACATAGCCCACTCCTTTCAGAGGAGGTACCAAAACATCCTCGTTCATGGAAACCAGGTAGAACTGAAAGGATGCCATGCACTACCCAAGGGAAAACAACTGGATTGCATAAATATTCAACAACCCTCATCCTCTAAGTTCTTCTGGAAGACTTATAATTTAGGACTAACACTAAATCCCAAAACCCACAACGCAACTTGACTACATAGCAACCAAAAGCATGCAAATCATGAATCAAATCTATTATTTGGATTTCCTAAATCCATATTCATTCAATAGGTAACGTTAACAAGGTCAAAGACACACTTACAGAATTAACTCAAATAATCATATACCCATATTTCTAAGAAATTTTAAACCATTTAAACTTACATCCCTTTACGAATTACAGAGAAATAAATCATTGTAGATAATCATGAAAAAGTTACTATTTTTGGATATACTAAATCCATATCTCTTTCATCTTTCATCCACAATAAATTAATTGTTCTAATGGAAATAAAATAAATTAAAAATAACTACTTGCCTCAACAATATAAACAATTTCTTAATTTATATCCAAATCGACACAAATCCATGCAAGAAGACTCTTTCCATTTCCTAACCAAATCTTACATCTCATTCAAATTTTCTATTTAGAATATGCAATCACTTTAATATAATAAAATATTGTTTCTCTATCCATTTTACATATACATTAATCAATCCATTTTAAATGTCTATTCAATAATATAATGCATGCATCTTATTAAAATGAAATACAATAATGAATTTACACTTAAAATATATATATATATATATATATATGCTCCATATCATATATACACCAAACATATATATTAATAAACTTAATTATATATATTCTTTAATATTCCAAGCACAACGATTAAATTGCTCTAATTGAAATAAACATAATAAATATTTGTCTTTTTCAATATAATCATTTCCTAAAATTTACTTCTAATACAACATAAACTATTGGAAATACTATATTCAATTTTCTATTCAAAATTTATATCTCTTTCAATTTTTTTCTATTTATGACATGCAATTCCTTCTATAAATAAAAATATCTTTTGGCTTATCTATTTAACCATTCATTGATATTGTTTCCAAATAAATCTCATTAATTAAACAAACATTCAAATATAAAAACTTCTACAAGTCTTCAATATATTTAAATATCATTTTCCTTAACAATTTATCCATGTATACACAATTTATCATTTAAAACTTCCATGCAAAACTAAATTACATGCAACTAAAACAGAACAAAACAAATATTTAATATACTCCTAGTTGAAATACTCATGTAATATTCACATCTCAACATTTTCTTCAATCCTATTTACAAAATACATATTTCTTTTAAATCATGTAATTAAATATCTTTCCCTATAAATTTCTCACATAGACTAATCATTTCTTTTAAAACTAAATTATAACCATTAAATTACAATAATATACAATATTAAATATATGCCTAAAATATATATACATATGCTCTATATTATATATATTTAAACATACATTAATGTATTCAACTACAAATAAACATGATATATATACATTAAATACACTTTGTGCCATATTACAAAATACCACATTATTCTATTCAAAATAAAAATAAATCCTATTATTAATTTCCCAAGATATATATAAACATATAAATATTATATATATATATATATATACATACAAAATTAAATGCATATACATGTATATAATATTTACATATATTATACAATTAATATAACCTAGAATTTTAAATAACCAAATTGAATTTAAAACGGATTAAATAATCCGCTGGTTCCATTATCCCAAGACCCTAATGTTTTTATATTGGGGAGGGGTGGATAAAACAAGGGTTCCAATTTTCATTAGTAAAAAAAAATTTAAGAACCAAAAACTATTTTGGGGAGGGGTCGGCTGTGACTGAACCCCACCCCTACTCTCATCTACACAGTTCGCTAAGGTGGCTGCGCTACCTCATGAGTAGCCGCATCCTCCCTTTAATGGGTATGGTGGGGGGAAAATTCGAACCCCCACCCAAGCAATGCAACCAAGCAAGTCTTAAATGAAAACAGCAAACCTGTATTCGCATTTTTTTTAATTTTTGCAATACTACCTTAAACAAAGGTGTTATACGGACGGCGAGTATTATAATTTACAACATAAATTATATATAAATATATTATATGTTTATATGTATGTATATATATATATTTAACAAAATATATATATACATATGTATGTATATATAATATATATATTTAACCATAATTTCAACTTCAAGATAAATTGAAGAAATTTTTCTAAAACATTCATATAGAGGTAAAATTATGCAAATTTTTCAAAGAACATCACAATTTCACATAGTTTCAACATCGATTCCTTTAATCCATTTTCTTGAATTCTTAAAACAATAAAAGAACAATAACACTAAAATGATCTAAAATAAAAACTAAAAGTTTCTAAAACCTCAAGGTTTCTCCACCTAATATCTGTAGAGGGTTTTCAAAACAAATTTTATTTTCTACAGAGGGTTTCATTTTCTAAAAACATTCTAAATGCATTGTTCAATCTCTATGTTTGATTTCAATAACAAAATAATCGATTTCCTCAAATAATTTAAATTTAACTAAAGTTTTCACAATTCTCACTCGAGAATTTTCACAAAGCAAAAGCTATAAATTTATTTAATTCTTTTCTTCTAATATCAAATTTATTTTCTAAGACAGATTTAACAAACAAATCTTTAATCACTACTATTTTGAAAGTAACCAAGAACCATAAAACACAAAGAGGAAAACCTGGTTCAAGAAGCTATAGGAAAAGATTAATTTCTGATGCAAGCCTCCTTGAACGAATCCAATCCAACACCCAACAATCGCAAACAATCTTTCCTGCAATCAATTCTACCATCAAAACATTCTTCAAACTCTTTTTGTGCAAATTTTTCCAAAATTTCTTCTCTGCTGTAGAAATGAATTTTTCTAAAAAACTTTCTGCCCTAAAATTAAAACATGCATTCCTTATAAAACAAAAATACCTAATACAACCCTAATTCACATTACATGCAAATTAGATATTTCAATTTCAATTTCAATTTTTACAACCCTAATTCACATTGCATGCAAATTAGATATTAATTTCAATTTAAATTTTCGAGAAGCCCACTTTCAATTTTAAAATGCAATTTCAAATAATAAATTAATTTCCAAAGTTGAAACTCATTTCCCAATTTAAACATTTAATTACAATTTCTAATTTAATTCCCACAAGATGAAATTAAATTCCAAAATTAATTTTAATTCTTTTATTTCCTTTCATTTTCTTGCATCACGTTTAATTAATTAATTTAATTATTTAATAAATAAATTCAACCCCCTTGGATTAAATTTAATTAATTAAATAAATTAAATATAATTAATTAATTTAAATATAAACTTCTATCCACATTGCATTATTTACATTAAATAACCATCAACATGATTTAAATGCAATTATTCTAAATATCTATTTCCAAATCAAGAATCCTTCATAAATAAATAACATTAAAGCAAGATAGACGATGACTCGACACACACGACTGACGACACACTAAGGATAGGCTGTAAACTTGACACATGTTACCTAGCTACTATCTCCCGTTCAACTTAACCATTGGATCGACATGCTCAAACCTGTGAAACTAGGTGGAGTCGATGTCATGTACCTGCAATCTTGCAACCAAGTAAACAACATCATACAATATATCAAGCATATAATACACACCGTGAAGAAGAAATTATGGATTCATAGGGAACTCGCAAGCAAGTGATGCGAACCCAACCTCTTCACCAATACACTCATGGAAGCTGACACTTCCATCATAATCTAATAATCTCATAATAACATCTCATGCTAACTCTACAACATCATTAATCCATAATGCAAGTGAAACAATAATCAGATAACTAGATCCCACAATAATAGTTGTCGCTCAATAGTAGCGATCAAAACATCATTACAAAATGTATCCAGTATCAAAGTAACTGCAACCAAACATAGCATAAAGCAAACTGAATGAGAAGCAAAACGGAGGGGTATTACATTCTCCCCCCCAAAGATTAGGCTTACTCCTAGAAGCCTGCAAAAACTCAAGAGAAAACTCCATACAATCACACATAACCAAGGATTCCAATCCGAACCACTCCATCCTCAATACAAAAACAACAGCAACCCATTTCATAAACAACTCAGCCAAGTACACTATAATTCCAACCAAGACAACATGGTGAAACAACCACCAACCAATTATCCAGAAACACATAACTATGGATTATCCAACATAATACACATATGTACCAATACATAACACCAAAAACCATCACAAGACTACAAAAGGGTCCACCTGGACACTAGAAAGCAACATACCAATCCATGATAGGAGAATCCATGAATCAAGAACATAAACCATCTCAACTGAATCTAACATCAAACAAGTGGCTTGATAGTGCTAGGTCATACATAACGTGAGACCATCCAAACAAGACCATAATGACCTATCTCTTGTTGTGTAAGGTGATCAGCCTCCAAGAGATAGTCATTACACAAAGGTGAGTAGTGGGTTCTAACTGCATCCAGCCTCACATGCCCCCATTCTAAATGTTTCTTGCATCTACTTCCTCATACACACTCACCAAGTTTGCCTCAAACAACCTTGGAGAGGAAACACAATACGACACATAGCTGACATTGGAAACAACAAAGATAACTAGCTTAGCCACCAAGTTCATAAAGAATAGCAAATTACAGTTTAATTTCAATAATAAGGCAATAAATTTGTACAATTTCAACACTGAATCAAATATATAACCACTAGGGTTATAAGAAAATAAGATCACAAATTGTGGCTAAACCTTCACAAGAAAATATAAACAAAGTCTCGACCCTCACAATCAACTGAAAAGAATCATCAATAACTAAAAGAAAGTTCACAATCTTTAAATTCAACTATACAACAACTATGTGACTAGATACTAGCCACAAAACGAGGAAGGAGGAAACAACGTCCAACAAGAATGATAAATACCCTCATGTGATGCGGAATGAGCATGCTATCCACATGACTAGAGTGTATCCATGACTAAAGAAAACATCGTCACTCTACCAGGTCATACGTCAACCGACAAAACACATACCGGTCGCATGCCACGTGGCAGTGGGTCTATGGGTCTGCGGTAGTAGGTACATGCAAAACTCACACCACATGCAATACCTTGTGGAGAAGACACACATAGGAACTCGCTATAGTCAGAGGTATACATGGCTAAGATCAACCCATATGCTACTCGAACAACATAGTCAAGGCAACCATGAGGATCCCTTTACAAGTGTTCGAGGCCCCAAAATGCTCATCACACAAGTAGGCAACAAGGAAAATCTCATAATGTGCCTTCACGTGCCTCAACACGTGGCATCGTGTAACACGACATCATCACCATTATTATGTTGGAGCACATGTAGATAGGGTACATATACATAATGCAATACGATAATAACCCTAAGGGGCTATCGAGCTTCACCTCTCATATGGATGAGGTTATCTAACTAATGCCAGGTCATCACCACTACGAACATCCAAGCATAACTAACAACCATGCTGCTATACTCAAATCTGTGGGGATTAGGCTAACACATATGGATCAAGTATCCTGATCCATCATAAGGGAAAGTAGTGGGTACGTTTCCTCGAGATTGGTTGAGCTAAGATGCTCTACGCCATAATATGCATACTCTTCACATTCCAACCAAGAAACTTGTGACTACTATTATCCCTTCACGGATTGAGGATCTAAAGAACCAAAAGAAAAAGAGCTACTTTTGGTTACTCCTAGATATAGGTTTCAACCACACCTGGTTTGGTCCTCAATCAAGTAACGAACATGCAAACACACATAATGGTATGGTAAGATCCACACCCAAATGTGACTTTTCCCCATAGATGGGTACCAAGTATCACCATCACATGGACACACAAAGCAAGTACGGGTTTCCACAACATTTAGACAAAATACAGTTACTGGTTTCTTACATTTCTAAGGGGAAACAACTACATACATAATCCCATAGGAACATCAAATTTCATAACCCATGGGATATGTATCATAACTTTCAAACCATAACCTTTATATCAGGTTACTAACATGCTACTCTCTTTCTTAGAGTACCTCATGCTAAAGTAAAAGCCATGATCACGTGATCACTTAACACTCTACTAACAAATCACAAGAACAACACAGTGGGCACAAATGTACCTAGAGAACCCAATGTTTAAACCTAGGCTCTGATACCATGTGTAATGCCCCTCCATGTAACCTTAAGCGAAGTTGCAATTATCATCTTAAGCGAACCAATTTTTTTTTTTATAAAGTGCATTTAACATACACACTCACTTACTAATTAACAACAACCTCTAAGGCTACTAGGTTAGGATTACTAAAACCCACACATATGTATTAAAAATAACCATAGCCTTATGAACTTTATGAAATAAACATCATGCATCATAATAATACCACATAACATAATAAGATAAGCAACCAAGATACAATCTTATAAACATTAACTTAACCCAATAGTTACATCACTCATTCTGAGAATGAGGCAATAGTACATAAGGTTACAATTACATAATGTCACCTCATAAACATAAGAGGGATAAAATAACTTATACAATCTGAATTATTACAATGCAATAAAATACAATACGAACCAGAGTTGTCCATCTGGATGTCTCGCCACCAAGTACTGAAGATACATGGGGACCCAACAGTTTTGGTGCATGTTCCACCCAACCAAGTGGTACTCGAAGGCCCACCACCCATGCTAGGAGGTAGTAACCAAGTAACATAGACAAAGATCTACAACCACTAACCAAAGGTAGACTCATACTGACTCATATTGATATAACCAAACAAATGAACTAACAAGTACAACTCAATCACCATACAAGTACAAAACAAGTACAACTCCAACATCACTGACATAGGTCACATTGCTTCCAGACATAAAATAGATCAAGTATGTTTAGAGAACCATACACATAAAACAATTAACAACAGTTGTCCTAGATAGAGTGTCATCGCAAGGTTTGTCATTAAATCTCCTCTGGGCATTCTTCATAGGGTCCAAAAATCCTGGTGGCCTCAACCGAATCCTAGCACTCATACTCACTCAAGTGGAATGAACTACCTCTCGTAAGGACAAGATAGTTGATCTTGCCATTCCAGGCCTTCTCACTCACCCCAAGTCTGAACAAGCCCTTGCGTCTGTGAGTGAGGTTAATTTATCTTGATTAATGTGAATGCATCCTAATCATATAAGTACATTAATTTAGTTATCACTTGATTAACTCACTTCTGAAGGTTACCCGGTTTACCACTTTGGGCTTCGGCCCCTAACAAAAGCCATTCTTCTATTTGACAACTCACACCCAAACAATCCACCAAGGGAAACATAAGTGCATAACAACTAGGCATCAAAACCACTCCAACACAAGGAGGATACAAATAATAGAACCCACTCCAAACATTTTGGAGGCAACAACACATAGTCCACTCCTTTCAGAGGAGGTACCGAAACATCACCGTTAATGGAAACCGGGTAAAACTAAAAGGACACCATGCACTACCCAAGGGAAAAAAATTGGATGGCATAAAGATTCAACAACCCTCATCCTCTAATTTCTTCTAGAAGACTTATAATTTAGGACTAACATTAAATCCAAAAACCTACAATGCAACTTGACGACATACCAACCAAAAGCATGCAAGTCATGAATCAAATCTATTATTTGGATTTCCTAAATCCATATTCATTCAATAGGTAACGTTAAAAAGGTCAAAGACACACTTACAGAGTTAACTCAAATAATCATATACCCATATATCTAAGAAATCTTAAACCATTTAAACTTAGATCCCTTTACGAATTATAGAGAAATAAATCATTTTAGATAATCATGAGAAAGTTACTATTTTTGGATATACTAAATCCATATCTCTTTCATCTTTCATCCACAATAAATTAATTGTTCTAATGGAAATAAAATAAATTAAAAATAACTACTTGCCTCAACAATATAAACAATTTCTTAATTTACATTTAAATCGACACAAATCCATGCAGGAAGACTCGTTTCATTTCCTAACCAAATCTTACATCTCATTCAAATTTTTTATTTAGAATATGCAATCACTTTAATATAATAAAATATTGTTTCTCTATCCATTTTCCATATACACTAATCAATCCATTTTAAATCTCTATTCAATAATATAATGCATGCATTTTATTAAAATGAAATACAATAATGAATTTACACTTAAAATATATATATATATATATGCTCCATATCATATATACACCAAACATATATATTAATAAAGTTAATTATATATATTCTTTAATATTCCAAGCACAATGATTAAATTTCTCTAATTGAAATAAACATAATAAATATTTGTCTTTTTCAATATAATCATTTCCTAAAATTTACTTGTAATACAACATAAACTATTGCAAATACTATATTCAATTTTCTATTCAAAATTTATATCTCTTTCAATTTTTTTCTATTTATGACATGCAATTCCTTCTATAAATAAAAATATCTTTTGGCTTATCTATTTAACCATTCAGTGATATTGTTTCCAAATAAATCTCATTAATTAAACAAACATTCAAATATAAAAACTTCTACAAGTCTTCAATATATTTAAATATCATTTTCCTTAACAATTTATCCAGGTATACACAATTTATCATTTAAAACTTCCATGCAAAACTAAATTACATGCAACTAAAACAGAACAAAACAAATATTTAATATACTCCTAATTGAAATACTCATGTAATATTCACATCTCAACATTTTCTTCAATCCTATTTACAGAATACATATTTCTTTTAAATCAAGTAATTAAATATCTTTCCCTATAAATTTCTCAGACAGGCTAATCATTTCTTTTAAAACTAAATTACAGGAATTAAATTACAATAATATATAATATTAAATATATGCCTAAAATATATATACATATTCTCCATATTATATATATTTAAACACACATTAATATATTCAACTACAAATAAACATGATATATATACATTAAATACACTTCGTGCCATATTAGAAAATACCACATTATTCTATTCAAAATAAAAATAATCCTATTATTAATTTCCCAAGATATATATAAACATATAAATATTATATATATAGATATATACATACTAATTTAAATGCATATACATATATATATAATATTTACATATATTATAAAATTAATATAAAATAGAATTTTAAATAACCAAATTGAATTTAAAACAGATTAAATAATCCACTGGTTCCATTATCCCAAGACCCTAATGTTTTTATATTGGGTAGGGGTGGATAAAAGAAGGGTTACAATTTTCATTATTAAAAAAAAAAATTAAGAACCAAAAACTATTTTGGGGAGGGGTCGGTTGTGGCCGAACCCCACCCCTCTTCTCATCTGCACAGTTCACTAAGGGGGTTGCGCTGCCTCATGAGCAACGCTCCCTCCACTATGTGGAGGGCACTGCCCATGAGTAGCCACATCCTCCCTTCAATGCGTACGACGGGGGGAAAATTTGAACCCCCACCCAAACAATGCAACCAAGCAAGTCTTAAATGAAAATAGCGAACCTGTATTCACTTTTTTTTAATTTTTACAATAATACCTTGAACAAAGGTTCCTTATGAATGGTGAATATTATAATTTAATATAAAATTTACAACATAAATTATATATAAATATATTATATGTTTATATGTATGTATATATATATATATTTAACAAAATATATATATACATATGTATTTATATATAATATATATATTTAACCAGAATTTCAACTTCAAGATAAATTGAAGAAATTTTTTTGAAACTGTAATGCCCCACCAAGTAACCTTAAAAGAAGTTACAATTAACATCATAAGTGAACCAAATTTTTTTTATAAAGTGCATTTAACATACACATTCACTTACTAATTAACAACAACCTCTAAGGCTACAAGGTTAGGATTACTTAAACCCACACATACATATTACATATAAACGTAGCCGTATGAACTTTATGAAATAAACATCATACATCATAAGAATACCACATAACATAATAAGATAATCAACCAAGATACAATCTCATAATCATTATCTTAAACCAATAGTTACATCACTCATTCCCAGAATGAGACACTAGTACAAATGTATTACAATTACATAACTCCACCTATTACAAAAGAAGGATAAAGTAACTTATACGGGTTAAAATATTACAATGCAAGAATAACAACAAGAACCACGAGCTGTCCATCTGGATGTCTCGCCACCAAGTACTGAAGATAGATGGGGACCCAATGGTTTTGGTGCATGTTCACCCTACCAATGTGGTACCCAAAGGCCCACCCCCCATGCTAGGAGATAGTAACAAAGTAACATGGACAAAGATTCTACTACTTCTAACCAAAGGTAGACTCATACTGACTCAAACTAACATAACCAAACAAATATCATCAATAAGTACAAATCCAGTTCAACTCAAGTACAACACAAGTACAAATCAAACATCACTGACATAGGTCACATTGCTTCCAGACATAAAGTAGATAAAGTATGTTGAAATAACCATACACATAAAATGATTAACAACAGTTGTCCTAGATAGAGCGTCATCGCAAGGTTTTTCATGAGATCTCCTTTGGGCATTCTTCATAGGCTCCGGCACAAGTAATCCTGGTGGCCTCAACTGAATCCCAGTACTCATACTCACTCATACGAAATCAACTACCTCTCGCAAGAACAAGATAGTTGATCTTGCCATTCCAAGCCTTCTCACTCATCCCAAGTCTAAACAAGCCCTTATGTCTATGAGTGAGGATTAAATTATCTTGATAAGTGTGAACTGCATCCTAATCATCTAAGTATATTAATTTAATTATCACTTGATTAACTCACTTTTGAAGGTTACCCGGTTTACCACTTTGGGCTCCGGCCCCTAACAAAAGCCACTTTTCTAATAGACAACACACACCCAAATAATCCACCAAGGGAAACACAAGTGCATACCAACTAGGCATCATAATCCACTCCAACACAAGGAGGATACAAATAATAGAAACTCACTCCAAACATCTTGGAGGCAACAATCACATAGCCCACTCCTTTCACAGGAGGTACAAAAGATCTCACTCCAAACATCCTAGAGGTAACAACACATAGTCCACTCCTTTCATAGGAGGTACAAAAGATCTCACTCCAAACATCTTGGAGGAAACAACACATAGTCCACTCCTTTCACAGGAAGTACAAAAGATCTCACTCCAAACATCTTGGAGGCAACAACACATAGTCCACTCCTTTCATAGGAGGTAACAAGATGAAACCACATAACAAGGTCACTCCATACAAGGAGACACGAATCCCATAATTCGCTCCTAAACCAAGGAGGTGCAAACATCCCCATTCATGAAAATCTGGTAAAATTGAAAAGACGCCATGCACTACCCAAGGGAAAACAACTGGATGGCATAAAGATTCAACAACCCTTATCCTCTAAGTTCTTCTGGAAGACTTATAATTTAGGACTAACACTAAATCCCAAAACCAACAATGCAACTTGACTCTAAGTTCTTCTGGAAGACTTATAATTTAGGACTAACACTAAATCCCAAAACCAACAATGCAACTTGACGACATAACAACAAAAGCATTCAAGTCATCAATCATATCTAATATTTGGATTTCCTAAATCCATACTCATTCAATAGGTAGTGTTGACAAAGTCAAAAACACGATAACTAGATCATCTAAAATAATCATAACCCCTATTTCCCTTTCCATTATTGGAAATTCAAAACAATTAAACTTACTTCCCTTTATCGAATACAGAGAATTAAATCCTTTAAGATAATCATGAGGAAGATACTACTGTTGGATATACTAAATCCATATTTCTTTCATAATCCAATCACAATGATTCAATTAATCTAAATAGAAATTATTAAATAACATAATTGATTGCCTCATCAATAAAACAACTTCTTGATTTACTTTTAAATCGACACAAATCCATGCAAGTAAACTCTTTCTATTTCCTAACCAAATCTTACATCTCATTCAATTTTCTATTTAAAACATTCAATCACTTTGATATAATAACATACTGTTTCTCTATCCATTTGCCATACATACTAATTATTTCTTTTAGAACACTAATAATACCCAATTGGTAAACAACATAATAAAATAAGATAAAATATTAATTCCAC
Organism: Sequoiadendron giganteum; assembly: GCA_007115665.2. Taxonomy (NCBI): domain Eukaryota; kingdom Viridiplantae; phylum Streptophyta; class Pinopsida; order Cupressales; family Cupressaceae; genus Sequoiadendron; species Sequoiadendron giganteum. The sequence goes on along the minus strand of CM021100.1, from coordinate 406,774,914 downwards.
TAATCTAATATACAAATTTTATTTAAAATAATATAAATAAATGTAATACTTTAATATTATATATTATAATATAAAATATTATCAAATAATATTTTAATATTATAATAACAATACATAAAATATTAATATTTATAAATATCAATTTATTATTATTTTATTTTCAGAGCAGCCATGGGAAAATAACTTAACAACAGTCTCATGTTTGAAGCATAACTCAAAAACTACAATCTGGGTATTTGCGATTTTTTGACATGAATAAGAAAATTTCAAAATACAAAAACCCTTTAACGTTCCTGACAACCCAGTTTGTGTAATTGAAGTTATAGGTGACACAACTAGACAATTTTACCATGAAAAAAGATAACTATCCTGCAGATATTAAAATCCAATTTTTAATAATAACTAAAGGGTTTCATTTTCTACAACATTCTAAATGCATTTTTCAATCTCTATGTTTGATTTCCAATAACAACACAATTTATTTTCCCAAATAGTTTAGATTCAACTGAGGTTTTCACAATTTTCACTCAAGAATTTTCCCAAGCAAAGGCTGTAAATTTATTTAATTCTTTTCTTCTAATACCAAATTTGTTTTCTAAAACATATTTAACAAACAAATTTTTAATCACTACTATTTTAAAAAAACAATTAAAAAAAAAAAATACAAAGAGGAAAACCTGGTACAAGAAGCTACAGAAGAAATGAATTTCTGATGCAAGTCTCCTCCAAGGATTTCCTGAATTTTCTTCAATCCTCCAATGAAACCAATCTAAAATTCAACAAATGCAAACAATCTTTTCTTCAATCAATTCTACAATCAAACTTTCTTCAAACCCTTGTGCAAATTTTCCAAAATTTCTTCCTTGCTGCAAAAATGTATTTTTCTAAAAACTTTCTCCCTTAAAATTAAAACATGTATTCTTTATAAATCAAAAATACCTAATACAACCCTAATTCACATTATATGCAAATTAGGTATTTCCATTTCAATTTCAATTTTAATTTAAATTTCAATATTTACAACCCTAATTCACATTACATGCAAATTAGATATTTCAATTTCAATTTCAATTTCAATTTCAAATTTCAATTTCAATTTCAATTTCACTTTCAATTTCAAATTTCAATTTTCGAAAACCCACTTTCAATTTAAAATGCAATTTCAAATAATAAATTAATTTCCAAAGTTGCAACTAATTTCCCAAATAAACATTTAATTACAATTACTAATTTAATTCCCACATGTTGAAATTAAATTCCAAAATTTATTTTAATTCTTTTATTTCCTTTCATTCTCTTGCATCACGTTTAATTAATTAATTTAATTATTTAATAACTAAATTCAACCCCTTGGATCAAATTTAATTAATCAAATAAACTAAATATAATTAATTAATTTAAATATAAACTTTTATCCACATTGCATTATTTAAATTAAATAACCATCAACATGATTTAAATGCAATTATTCTAAATATCTATTTTCAAATCAATAATCCTTCAGAATTAAATAACATTAAAATAAGACAGACAATAACTCGACACACACAACTGACGACACACTAAGGCTAGGGTGTAAACATGATACATGTTACCTAGCTACTATCTCCCATTCAACTTAATCGTTGGATCGACACGCTCAAACCTGTGAAACCAGTTGGAGTCGATGTCATGTACCTGCAATCCTACAACCAAGTAAACATCATACAATATATCCAGCATATAATACACACCGTGAAGAAGAAATTACGGATTCGTAGGGCGCTCACAAGCGAGTGATGCGAAACCGTCCTCTTCACCAATACACTCATTGAAACTGACACTTCCATCATAATCTAGTAATCTCATAATAACATCTCATATTAACTCTACAACATCATTAATCCATAATACATGTGAAACAATAATCAGATAACTACATCCCAGAATAATAGTTGTCGTTCAATAGTAGCAATCAAAACATCATAACAAAATGTATTCAGTATCAAAGTAACTACAACCACACATAGCATAAAGCAAACCAAACAAGAAGAAAAACAGAGGGGTATTACAGAAACATTCATATAGAGGTAAAATTATGCAAATTTTTCAAAGAACATCACAATTTCACATAGTTTCAACACTGATTCCTTTAATCCATTTTCTTGAATTCTTAAAACAATAAAAGAACAGTAACACTAAAAGGATCTAAAATAAAAACCAGAAGTTTCTAAAACCTCAAGGTTTCTCCACCTAATTTTTGTAGAGGGTTTTATTTTCTAAAAACATTCTAAATACATTGTTCAATCTCTATGTTTGATTTCAATAACAAAATAATCGATTTCCTCAAATAATTTAAATTCAGCTGAAGTTTTCACAATTTTCACTCAAGAATTTTCACAAAGCAGAAGCTATAAATTTATTTAATTCTCTTCTAATATCAAATTTATTTTCTAAAATAGATTTAACAAACAAATCTTTAATCACTACTATTTTGAAAGTAACCAAGAACCATAAAACACAAAGAGGAAACCCTGGTTAAAGAAGCTATAGGGAAAGATTAATTTCTGATGCAAGCCTCCTCCAAAGATTTCCTGAATTTTCTTCAATTGTCCAACGAATCCAATCCAAGATCCAACAATTGCAAACAATCTTTCCTCCAATAAATTCTACCATCAAAACTTTCTTCAAACTCTTTCTGTGCAATTTTTTTCCAAAATTTCTTCTCTGCTGTAAAAATGAATTTTTCTAAAAACTTTTTTGCCCTAAAATTAAAACATGCATTCCTTATAAAACAAAAATACCTAATACAACCCTAATTCACATTACATGCAAATTAGATATTTCAATTTCAATTTCAATTTTTACAACCCTAATTCACACTGCATGCAAATTAGATATTAATTTCAATTTCAATTTTCGGGAAGCCCACTTTCAATTTTAAAATGCAATTTCAAATAATAAATTAATTTCCAAAGTTGAAACTCATTTCCCAATTTAAAAATTTAATTACAATTTCTAATTTAATTCCCACAAGACGAAATTAAATTCCAAAATTAATTTTAATTCTTTTATTTCCTTTCATTTTCTTGCATCACGTTTAATTAATTAATTTAATTATTTAATAACTAAATTCAACCCCCTTGGATTAAATTTAATTAATTAAATAAATTAAATATAATTAATTAATTTAAATATAAAATTTTATCCACATTGCATTATTTAAATTAAATAAACATCAACATGATTTAAATGCAATTATTCTAAATATCTATTTCCAAATCAAGAATCCTTCAGAAATAAATAACATTAAAGCAAGACAGACAATGACTCGACACACACGATTGACGACACACTGAGGCTAGGGTGTAAACTTGACACATGTTACCTAGCTACTATCTCCCATTCAACTTAACCATTGGATCGACACGCTCAAACCTGTGAAACCAGGTGGAGTCGATGTCATGTACCTGCAATCCTGTAACCAAGTAAACAACATCACATAATATATCCAACATATAATACACACTGTAAAGAATAAGTTACAAATGCGTAGGGCGCTTGAGAGTGAGTGATGTGAACCCATCCTCTTCACCAATACACTCATCGAAACTGACACTTCCATCATAATCCAATAATCTCATAATAACATCTCATGCTAACTCTACAGCATTATTAATACATAATGCAAGTGAAACAATAATCAGATAACCACATCCCACAATAATAGTTGTCGCTCAATAGTAGCGATCAAAACATCATAACAAAATGTATCCTGTATCAAAATAACTGCAACCAAACATAGCATAAAGCAAACCAAACGAGAAACAAACTGGAGGGGTATTACAATACGACCAAGCAAAGACATGTATGTATTTTCTAAGTAAGGAAATTAACATTTCCTTTACCTTTGGTTTCATCCCTTTCCCTACATATACTTTCGTAGGCACATTTTCAGTCCTTGAATTTACTTCCTCCAAGTCATCTAGATGAGCAACTGATGTCTTAACCTTTATTTTATCTTGACTATCAAAGACTCTTTCAAGTGCTACAAGGCCTTTGTTGATTTTGTTTATCTTTAACTAGATGACCTATTTTCCAAATACCGTGTCCTTTCCATAAATATTCTCAACAACTCCACCAAATTCAATCTCCTAACCTTCATATCCATCAACACAGATTAATAATTTTAAGCTATCCTCATCATTGAATTTTTTTGAGTTGTACACAGTCTCAAAAATAGACAACCTTGTCTATACCTCAACATTAGAAATACCTATAAAATTTATGTCATTTGGTGCAATTCAATGTTTGAAAGTATTTCAACTACTCTATTTTGTCCTCTTTCCATCAAGTCAATTATGAAAGCATCAAATTGCTCAACAGAATCCCAAAAAACATTTTTGTATTGCTTTAGTCTATTATTTTTGCAAGCATATTTGGCCCTTTTTTGGGATATCACAAGCTCATAATCACCAATTACCATTAACTTTTTTACACCGTGCTTCTCAACCAATTTCAATCCCAGTAATAAAGCTTCATACTTTACCACATTATTTGTATAGACAAAAGACAATGTGAAAGAGAAACTGTAAGTATTGCCATGAGCTGATACTAATAATATCCCTACACCAGACCCTTCTTTGGAAGTTGCACTATCAAAGTACATTTTCCAAATTCCATTACTGTTTAGTGATCCTAAAACCTCATTTTCTATAGGTGTAGGACACCTATCAAGCTCTCTTGATACTTCTTCTATCTTGAAATCACTGATATCAATGTCTATGAAAATAATGGTGTCAACTTCAAGAGCATGCTCCAACATATGTGGTACCTTCAGTTCTCTCATTACTTGAATATGCTTACCATCAATGGGAAATGTGGCATAAGACATGTCACATTGCATAATTCCTCCTACAAATGCACTCTATTTCCAATATAGAAGCATCTCGTAATTAGGTTGTATATCCACTACGACCACACTCAGTTTGAATTATTTGTCAAGGTAAGCTGCCAGTTTGTAGGAAAGTTCATTTATCACATTGATGACAAGGACTTCTCTTTCATCCATGGCATAGTAATTACCATGAGTGCTATCCAATTTTAATCCTAGTGGATCCATGATTTTAGCTAAAATGATGATGTTGGATGCCCTAGATTCCATAATACATTGTTTTATAAAATTTCCCCCAACCACCAAGGTGAGGAAGAATAGATCTATCTTATCAGGACAAGTAGTCATTGAATTTCCTAGGAAGATATGGGGAATTTTAGTAATGATTCCCTCAACTTCCTTGTCTTTATTATCCTTTTCACTCAATTTGGCTAGAGTGAGCACAACTAAATCATTGCAAGCCATACTAGCACAATTGATAACAACTATTGCCTTTCTTTTATATTCCTCTATCTTGATCATTTCAAGAAAAGGAACATATACTTTTACTTGGCTAAGTAATTGACACATATCAATAGGAGTATACTTGGGTAATTCAATTGGGAGCATACCTTGTTCACTATTGCTCTCCCCATGTTTATTTTTTGTTTCCTCAATCCTATGATTAGCATCTTTCCTCATGCCTTTAGGATTTTTCCTGTGTCTTTATCTTCTCAGCAGGAAGTTTAAATTCTTGAGTAACTTTTGGATTTTTTTCTCTCAACCAAAATTTTGTCTCCCCTTCCTTCTTTAGCCTTTCCCGCTTCTATTTTTCCATCAAGCTTGTGCTCTTTGTTCTTGGAATTTTTCTCTTTGATGAAAAGACTAGCATGAATACCTTGTTCATCACCAACCGTTCTATTCCTCAAATGATAGGAACTTCTAACTTGGGCAGCCAAGGCTATAGTGTATTTAGAAATATCCTCTTCTTAGGGCCTTCTTAGAGATAAAATATCCTCTATTACTTTCAAATTTTACACTTCAACATCACTATCGACATCCTCACTAGAGATAACTTGTTGATAATCTGTACTAGTGATTTTCCTTTGATTATCTATGTCCACTTCATAGGAGTCTGCATCAGAAGAGAATTCACTATTTACAACATCAAAATCACCCATAATCATAAGCACACCAACATAATCCTCATTTCTTTGATCAAATTCTTCAAGCATATGTTTGTCTAGTTCAACCATCTTTGCAACTGCACATCGTTGATAAGAATGTGGAATTTTTCAAGTCATGCACCACAGGGTATCTTCAACAATATTTCTTGAAGTCTTCTGCAAAGGATCTAGAGGGACTTTATTCTTGGTGTTTCTTTGATTATTCAAAATAGGCTTTCCATTATGCCAATTGGTATTATATGGGTGGTCTTGCAACAAAGGAGGCCTTTCATTTCTTTGATAATTTTTTGGTTGAAAATTTTCTTCTTTCACAATTTTATCATTTGCAATTTTCATAAAATTATCAATTTTGTCCTCAAGAGTTCCTCCTTCAGCACCTGAACTCTTGTCTTCCTTTTTTGAACTTCTGAAGAGTTTTGCATCATCTCTTCTACCAAATTTATCAGTTTCTCGACTAATATTCTCAATATTCTCTACCATGTTGAAGGCTTCCCTCGAAGTCTAAGGGTTCTTATCTAGTAGGTGATAACTCGTTTTTGTATCAAAAGCATTACTATAATTTACCAAGAATACATGATCATTCAATTGTAAACAAGGAGGTAAACTCTTCCTGGAATTTTGGAATCTTGTATTGAACTCAACCATAGATTCTTTAGATCCCTTAGCAATAGTATTAATTGATTCAATAAAAAATTTGAATCGGTCTTGTCACCATATTGCTCTCTAAATACCCTCTTGAACTATTCCCAAAATCCAATTGTCTTTGGAGGAAAACTTCTATACCACTCTCTAGAATATTAATTGAGAGACTGCATAAACAACTTCATCATGAAATCTTTTGCCTCTACCTCAAAATCATTTATAACATTAGTAAATTCTTTGAGGTGATCTTCACCACTTAAGGCATTACTACCAGAGAATTTGACCATAGCAAGTCTAAAATCCATAGGGAATGGGTTAGGGTAGCTAGGTATTCTAGTGAAAGACAATTGTTGGTATATATCTACTTGGAGTGGTCTCCTCATATGTCGATCCACATGAACATCCTTTTGGTGATCATTTATTTTATTATTAGATTGATTTCTATCCTTAGCCTTTCCACTTTCATCATTACCATCTCCCTTACTTATTCCTTCATCTTCTTGAGAATACGAACTCTTATTCTTACTATTTCCTCCACATCCACCACCTTAATCTCCACCACCCCCTCCACTAGGAGTATGTCCTTCTGGATTATTATTTTGTGACTTAGTACTATAATTTCAAAATCTTGAAGCTTCTGGAGTATATGTGGACATATTAAGGAAAACAATCTTCCTAGCCATCTCTACATTAGAAGCTTCCATCTTAGCTTTCTTCAAATCTTCTTGTAGCTTTTCATTTTCCAACTATAACCTCAACTTCACAAGATTTGGATGTGCAGTAGATGGAGTTGGATTGATTTTGTCCTTGTGTGTGGGGATTTAAAAAAATTAGGTATTGGTAGTGGTACTGGTGTTAAAGGTAGTTTTCTTGGGTTGATGAATGGGTCTCTTCCCATGATCTACAAATGATCTCTTCTTAGTAGTAACAAGAGGATGAAAGGATTTAGTAGTTGAGATGGATGTAGTATAGGTATTATTAGTATAGATTCTCATTGGTACTATTAATTTAGGGATGTCATTATTCATTCTAGAGGAAAACATAAAAAAAAATTCCTCAAATATTTTAAGCCTAGCAGCATCTTCTATCATTTTCTCCAATCTTTATTTTCTAGCATCTCTCTCAAGATTCTTATCTCTAATACTATCCTCTCTCTCTTTTAACTCCCTCATCCTATTCTATTCTTCTTATTGAAGCCTTAATTCTTTTTCTTATATAACTTTCATGTCTTTATCAATATCTTCTTCATTCTCCAAGATATCTCCATGCTCACTTGGTGTAGGAGTATAATATGTCTAATCAATTTGGTTTTATTCAAGAGATAAGTTCTCCTCTAAATTAGGAGCTTCATCTCTTGGCTTAAAATTATTTCCATTAGAAACAAAACAAACTCTAGGTGAAATTTCTAAAACCTCCTTAGTCTCACCCTAAAACACCCACCTATCCTCCTCTCTTGAAATATTAAGCTCAGTTTCAAACACTTGCTCAACAGGAAAACTTCCTTGGTCTATGTTAGACCCTTCAAATTCATGTACCTCTTCATTAATATTATCACTACTAATATCAATATTTAAATTAGGAGACGCATCAGTAGCGGAATCAATAGACTTACTTAATTAAGGTATTTTCTCAACCTAAGCGGGTTACTTCTCTTTTGTAGGTTCAAATTATACCTTCTACCTAGGGTTCTTCTTTTCATAACTTCTAGTCTTCTTCATGATGTCAAATATGTTAGAATCTTTCTTATTATGTTACTTTTGAGAACTTATCTTCTCACTGGTATTAGGGGAATTCAAAGTCACCACCCAGAATACTGGGAAATAGAAAGTGATTACACTTTGATTTTGTACTTGTGATTTCAAAAAAAATTTTTAACATAACCTGACACAAGGTGACCAAATGAAAGAAGACCTGACACATAATATTGAGTATGATGGAGCTATTATAGTAGAATTTAAACCAATTATTCTTTAGATGGTAAAGAATACCATAAAAAATAACTAACTCTAACTGTACTAGATCTAAACTAGAGACTTTGGACTTAGCTAGTCCCTAGCAGAGTCACCAATTTGTTGGTTTTTTTATAACCAAACTTAATCTCAATCCTTACCTATTAATTTTCTAGAACTCAATTATTAGAAAGGTTGAGGATTGGTCAACAAATGAGTAAAATTTGCAAGACTCTTACTCCTACACTTTAGGCTCTATTAGAACTGGGAGGGTAATCCCACAATGTAAACCTAGGAATTCACACGACTACACTTGAACACATTGCCAATAATAGATGCCTCTCATAAAATCACTCATTAATACAATTCATCAAATAAGTTGGTAGATCATTTATCAATGTTAAATATTAGGAGCGTGAGAAGAGGGAACTCAATATAAGAAAACTATAGTGGTATCCATATGAAATTATATGAAATTATATAAAATTAGAGTGATTAGTTGTTGAATCAACTATGAAACTAAACCATGAACACTTTGCATGAACTAGTTCCCTTATCCAAATAAGGAGTCAGTATCAACTTATGTAACCTGATAACAATGTAAAAAATAGCACATAAAGTTCTAAGAAACTTTGCATTACAACATTCCTTTATAAAATTCATGATTATTATTGCTTATAACTATCCTAGCACCCAGTTCTTACAAATTATTAATCTCACCCAAGAACTTACACTAATCCATTGAACTAATAAATGGAAATGAAATTAAACATTTATTAAGAAGCAATATAGACAAAAAAATGTATCCTTGATTTATTTAGTTCATAACTTATAAAATGAGCACAAGGAGAGATACTAACCATGAAATTTGTATTACTCTCTATTGTATTTGCTATATTGTTACTGAAATTACATAACTAACAATAAACTTTGAACTTAAGAAAAAAACACAAAACATGCTATGTATTGATATTATAGATTTCTTTGTAACTCATTTTCAACCAACCCCCTTCTTCTGGCCCTAAATTGTTTCTTATAGAGAAGAAAGAGAAAATGGTCCTCAGGCTAGAAGCACACCTTTCAAAAAATCATTGGACTATTGTAACAAATATTCCTTATTCAATTACACTTGAGCCTTTAGGTGGTGAGAAGAAAAATGAGGTGAAATTAACCCCTATCTTTATAGAAATTAGGTCCCACCTCCAAAAGGCATCATTTTTTCATTGTAACATCTTCAAAATATTCCCCACATGCTCAAAATTTTCTCCCATGGGAGAACAAATCAGTAAAACTTAAGAAGCAAGGAGAGAAGATAAAGAGACAAAGTTGACCAATCCATATCAACATTTGTGCCGCCAATCTTCATGTTGAGGGGAAAAGATTCTTTTAAAATACTTTAGCAAAAACCTAATCTACACTATTTTTAGGCTATGTATTGTTTCATTCCCCTTACAAACTTACTTAGAATAATTTTCCAACCAAGGAGTATACTCCTTAGTGAGCCACTTTACATCAAAAAAACTATGTACCTTTTCATTGTGTTGATTGTACCTAGCATAAATTAATGCTCCAATCTCTTTAACAAATATATCCATCCCTGTTTCAATCTCTATCAACATATTAAGATGTGGATTCACCAAACTATAGTCAACCATAGTCAAATCCATTTTATTTGATGTGATCATATCTCCCAATTCATCTCTCCATTTTTCAAACTGATATAACTCACCTTTGTGGTTAAATATTGCAGGCATACCACACTTCACCACATCATTGAATATTCTTAGCTTATTTTGGAGATGCCTACCTAGTTATCCATGAAAGGTGGTTACTTTATTAATCAAATCAATATTTTGCAGAATCCTAGGGATGTTTGTAGGTTCCTTGAGATCCTCCCTCATTTTGGGTATCAATTATCTTAAAGAACCTTCCCTAGTACTCATGTTACTCCATTCATTTTTGAGAGCCTCTTGTACCTGAAGATACTTTTTGTTCGCTTCATGAATATTTTTATAGGTAGCCCAAACATCATCATCATTTTTGACCAACTTGGTTACCCTATGATTTAATACATATTCAAATATCTCCTTTTCCACCATAATAGTTTCAAACTTATCCTTCTTGACATTTTCCTTTTCAATATTCAGCTGATCATTCAAATGTTTAATTCTCAAGGCTAAAGTTTCCCTATCTTGTGTAGACAAGTCTGAGGAAGAAGAGGATGGTAGGGATATTGTCCTTATTGACTACATAGCCTAAGCATTGGCACTCATATTATTTAACTCATCCAAGGTCTTATTGTATTCTTTTACTAAAGAATCATACTTTTTCTGAGATATTTGTGTGGTTTCCACACCAAGGATTGCAACATGAGCAATTAATTTAGCTTCTTGGATAGGAGTTATAGCTTTGGCTCTTTTGACCACCAAGGCAAAAATAACCTCTTCAATTTCCCTAGCAACCTCATTTTTTTTAGTATTAGTTGTCATAGACCAAATTGCAAGAGTATGCAGCTTTGGACTATATCCAGATCCAAACACCTTATCCTCAATCTTTTGTTCAGATATTGAAGCCTAGGGATCTCTTCTTACTGCATCATATGCTATAGCAAAAGTGATAGTGCATCCTATTAACAAGATGATTCCACTATCTGAGACAATTTTCCTAGCCTCAATGGGAGTAATAGTTGCAATTTCAGTATTTTTCTTTTCTTCATCCACTCTCTCAGATTCTTTCTAATGAGAAGATTCAGCACTAGCCTGAGCTAATTCAAGTCTTTCCTTTATATCTTTATTCCACTATTGAACCATCAATTCTTGAAATTCCTTAGATTGTAAAAACTCATCATCTACAAGGAATTCATCACATTGCTTGATCATAGGATCACCATCACTTTCCTTATCATACTAGCATTCAAAATCTGTATCAGGGGGGACATCTGAACTAAGGGTTTCCTCAATATTAGGAGTAGGGAATTTATTCTAGGCCTCCTCCTTTCTTGGCATATGTTCTTCTAGTTGTTCCTCCCTAACTTCTTGGACATTTGTAGGTTTCTCTAGGATATCCATAGCTTGTAGTTGTTGCTCTAGGAGAGCCTACACTTTATCAACAAACCCCTTCACCTTCACCTTAAAATAACCACTTTGATAATCCGTTAGCTTAGTGAAATCTCTTTCAAAAGGTTTAGCAATTTCATGATATGGACTTCCATAAAAAGAATTCCTCCTTATGATTATTTCTTCAATATCCATTATGTATGTGCATTCTCTCTTTGATGTTATAAGAGCCTCGTCACTTTTCAAATTCCTTAACCCATCATCTATGTATAAGAACTCATGATGTATCATTGATTATTTTTTATCTCTCCTTATTCCACCCATAAACTCTTCTAGATCAAAAATCCTAACCTCACTAAAAGGAATTATGAGGTTATTCACAATGATTCCAAACCTTTCATACCCTTCAGGGGCAGTAATTTTGAAGTAAGAAAAGGTGCATTGGGGACTCACTACAGTACCCTTCCAAGGCTTCCTAAACATCTCATAATCCATATCATCAATCTACCACATGAGCTCCATAAAAGAAAATATTCCAGAGAAATATAGGGGTAAACAATGTGGTACCACCTTAACCCCATAGGATTTCATCAAAGTATATTCTGAATGAAGAAACCAATTTTCCCAATTATGTGTTGCCCTAGATCCTGGTACATCTTTAGGCCAATGATACTTCTGATTACTGGATAAAGCCTGTGAATAGGTGCTATACCCAACACTTCTAGGATACCATACCTTATGATATTAGCAAAAATGACATAATTAGAATGGGGATAGTCTTGATCCCAAATGTATGTCCACATTTGTACTGGTAAAACATTGTTTTCATTGTCTCAGTGTAAAATTCAACTTCATTTTCTAGTCATAATCACCCTCAAATAAGAGCATATTCATTAGCAAAGAATAATGAGGGAAATGTAAAGGGAGTACCTCCTTCAGATTGAGGAAATGCTAATGCATTTTTTCAGCAACATAATTGGCATAATCATAACCAGTGTTTGGATTATGACCCTGTATATCTGCCACCATTACCAATAATTCAAGGGCTATCCTTACCTCAAAATTCTTGGCCAACAACTAATTTTGGCAGTAATAAGTGTTCTTGAAATAATCCTCAAATTCCTCACACTCAAAAGGATCAACATACTTAGGAAGAAAAATTTGCTTGCTCCTTCTATGTCAAACAAGAAGTCTATCCCTGTATACAAATTTTTTACACTCATGTTCACCATATAGCTCAGCATTCCTAGACTTCACAGTATAATTGGGGTTTAACCCAAATACGTCCACAATCTTGTCCTTTGTCACTTCTAGGATCACATCACCATTCTCATTTCTATTTTTTTTGTCATTGGGATGATAGTGCCTAGACAATTCCATCATCAAGTCCACTTCTACAAACACATTTGATACCACTATCTCTCCAATATTTAGTGCATATAAGTAACATGTAGGATTATTAGAATATTGCATGTTGAAAGCATACCAGAATAGTTGCCACCCACTCTGAGGCTAGGGTTTTTCACCAATTTCACTAGCATTATCAATCAACTTGGTGGTCATGGAAACTTGACCTGTAGGTCTCTTCCCAATTCATGACCCTCGTTTTATATCTCCAGAGGCCTCTTGCGTGAACCTTTATATCTCCTTCTTTGCACTCCTAGTCCTAGCAGATGTTGCAAGAATATTTTATGTAGGGTTAGCTACTGTAGATAGTTTCGACTTAAGCTCAGATGAAACATCCTGAGTTTTAAGTTGTTTATCCCTTTTTGTTTTTGTTTCCTCTTTGGTCTAATACTGTATTCACTAGGCTCTAGTTCACTCATATTTGAAATACATGAGAACAAGGGTTTATGATTTCTTTAAATCAAAAAGACCCTCCCATGTATGAAAACACATGGCACTAATTTCAAAGAAGAACTATTTTCCCAAATTTTGACCCTCCTTATCACCAAATTGAAGGTACCAGTAATGTACAAGAAAATGATATTCCCAATTCCCTATCAACTTTCTAAAATATTTCACTTCAATATTTTGTCTAGGAGGAGGTATATAGTTTTCTTACACAAGTGAATGATTCACATATTTGTTATTGTATTAGTTCTCTGGAGCTTCCCACAAAACCTCTTCAAATTTTGGTACTCTTTTCCACTTCCAAGCAACTATAAATGTTCAATTAACTAGCTATCTACCTCCTTTCATGATTGATAAATGGGCATGCAACCATTAATGTATGATAGTAAGTTCACACAAGTGAGCTAACATTTAGTCATTCATGTTTAAACCTTGACCATTGATCTTGTTTTAAAATCACATCAATGGTTCTCAACTCACCTCACAACTTTCTTTCTTTATATGATGTCCTTAGGATTCTGCCACATTTACCATTCATTCACTAGTCATCACTTATCACTGACATGTGTCCTCCTTCATCAGCTCCATCAGTGATGCAAGAATCCACGTGATAAAACCTTAGCCCTTGGATCAATGGCCCATCCACAATTATGTTCATTTTCTCATTGTCCATCACTAATGTAACTTCACACTTTGAATCCTATTAGCTATGAGAGATACAACAAAGAGGCTACTTTAAGACACGTACACATGCATAAGAATCAATGATACAAAAGACATTGCAAATAATATGTGTTCAAATTAGAGAAATAAACTTGAACAAAGAAGTCTATCACTCATTGCTCTTTTGGAACTGAAGCCTTGGAATGAATCCACAATGAGTGATGCAAGAAAATACAAAAGTACTAGGCCATCACTCATCGCTAATCCTTCTCATACATTTTTCAAGAAATTAGCAATGAGAGATCCTCATGATGACATTGAGTACTCATATCACATATCGCTAATGTGGAACTATCATTTCAAACCTATCCGCGATATGTGAAGTTCAGGAGATGCATCATATTGCTCATCACTATTGCGCATTAACCTTTTCAAAACCATTCATGATGAGCAATTTAAAGAAGAACATGAAGACTGGAGGCCATCGCTTATCACTATTACAAATTTAAACCTCAAAAGCCATTAGCGATCAACAGTACAAGGAAAAAAATAAGAGCATCACTTATCACTCATTGAAATTAGGAGCTACAAAATCTATCCACGATGATAAATAAAAGGAAATATCATTCATTGCCTATCACCAATTCAAAACATACACTCCAAAATAAATTTTTGATACATGATAAAGAGAGATGGTTGATGGAACTTAATTGAAAAATTTCAAGCACATGCTCATAAGTTGTTCTAATGAAAGGGGCCCTCTAGGATGACATGAGAGAAGGGCTAAAAAACTTCTAATTGATGAAGTGAAAAGGATGTAAAGGCCAAAAAGGCCCTTTACTTAAATTTATAAAATAAAAGAAGCTCAAATCTTGGTGTGGGGGATCGATTACCCTATGGGAGCGAATGGTGTACACATCTAAAAATGGTCACGGTTAATCAAACCTATTAATTAATTAAATATGAATTATTTAATTAATATTCTCAAGTCATCTACATATAAATAAATTTAATTATTTATTTATATTGTTCATTTTTTCAATTCTTCTAATTTAATTAAATAAATAAGTTTATTTAATTAATGCTATCTTCCTCTTAATTAATTAAATAGATTTCACAATTTATTTATATTAATTATCACAATTTTAAATTCTAAATTTAAATGATATTCTTCATTTCACATTTAATTAAATATTTTCAATATTTAATTAAAATCTTTTTCTCTTCTTAATAATTAAATATTTGCAATATTTAATTAAAAAGCTTTTCATTTTCCACACAATTAAATATTATCTATTTTAATTATGGACTAATCTTCCATTTGTCTCTTCATTTCCCATCTATCTTTTTGAAATTCCATCTTCTTTTCAAATTCTCGATCTCTCACCATTCATTTTAACAAGTTTGAACTCAACTGTTGATCTTGGCCAATTGAATTCCTGCCTTCAAAAATCTATAAATACAACCTTCTTGTGAATTGAAAAGGATCTCGAATTTTAGATTCTCATACATAATTATTATAGTCGCATTTTAGTTTTATCAAGCATTTTAGCATCATAGCATTTCAATTTCATAGCTTAATCTTTTAGTCATGCATATGCACTTTCATTAAATCTCATTCTCTTAAGTGATCATTTCAACAAAGCTGATGTTTGCACAACTAAGAGCCAACATCTTTAATCAGATTCCTGAGAGATATAGGACAATGAGACAAATTTGAAGAAGCTACCCGTGTTTAGAGTTTTTGTTTATGCTTTCTAGATTAGTTTTCTTTGATATTATGTTTCATTGGTGTATTAGATTAGATTCATTTTGATTTATGCTTTTCTAATGTACACAAATGGCATAAGATTTTTTAATGGGGCTGGAATCGAGCAATAGGAATTCAATAGAAAAATAGAAGGTTGGCCTAAGAAAAGAACCCTAAAAGTATTATAAGGGAGGACTCAAAATATTACGGAACCCTACAATAGTGATGACAAGCAAGACTCAAAACCCTCAGGTACCAACCCAATATTTAAAATGTGAAAATATTTTGAGATGGAACATAAAAAATTTGAAAGTTCCATTAGTGGCTCCAGTTGGGGACATTTATTTCTCCAAAATAGAGTGAGAAACTAGAAAATCAGGTGAAGCAAACCCACCAATTAGATGAGACCAAAAAATAGAGGACCACCCATACAAGGTAGCAAGACAAAAACAGACATAACCTAAGAAAACATAGATTTTAGAAAACCAACCACATACATGGAAAAATAACATAATTAGGAGAAGTATAGATTTAAGAACTATCCATGTACTGGCAGTTCAAAAAGTTCACCTGTTGAGCTTTAGAGGAAATAAGAATCCTCCCCATGTGTGTTGGCTATCAAATAAGGGCCTATCCATAATGCTTCAAAATTTCCATGTTTACCCTTCTCTTGAGCCTTTTCATTCTAGGCTAACACCATACTATCTACCTAGAATTTCTTAGGAGAAGCTTTCCTATCATGTAAATGCTTAACTTGCAATTGTATCTTCATATTCTTAGCATGAGCTTCTTTTCTAGTCTCATCCAACTACAAAAAATTATTTATTATATGTTGCATATCATCACATATCTCTTCATCATACTCCTATACAAATTTATACATCTTAGAGAGGTTATTTTGTGGAAATATAGCATATATACCATATACTAAGCCAAAATGTGAATAACCAGTAGCCTTTTTCATAGTCACTCTATCTTCCTAGAGTGCCAATTTCAGCTTTGAGTCCCAAGCTTTTTTATTCTTCTCCATCACTTTCTTGATAAATTTCATCAAGCTCTTATTACTAGACTCGGCTTGACCATTTCCTTGAGGATGGTAAGGTGAAGAATAAGATACATGTATACCATGTTTCTCACAAAATTATTTGAACTCCTCGGACCTAAAGTACATAGCATTATCTGAGATGATTTTTTCTAGCACTCCAAATTTGATGAGAATATTATTTAAGAGAAAATCTACCACCACCTTCCTTGTTTCTTTCTTAGTGGGTATTTCTTCTACCCAATTTGTGAATTAGTAAGTGGCAAAAAGGATCCATGAGTCTCCTCCACTGGACTTTTCTAGTATCTCTCCAATGAATTCAATTCCCCATTATTGGAAAGGGGCTTGAAAAATTATGGGCCTGACTGGTAAACTCCCTGAAAACTTCAACTTTCTTGAAAAAATTTGACAGGAATCATAGTTCTTAATGAACTTGTGAGCATCCTTAAACATAGTAGGCCACCAGAATCCTACTCTTGGAATCTTGTGTGAAGTGGTATTTATCATATAATCACTACCACACACTCCATTATTCATCTCATGCAAAAAATTTAATGCTTTCTTCCATCTACATATTTAATCAGTATACCATCCAAGTTCCTCCACCATAGCTCATTATCAATAATCACATATTTGATGGCATGTAACTTTAATGTCCTCTTGTCATTGTCAGCCATATTTTTATGACAATGCAAATTTTGTAAGTAGTGGACAGTTCTTCTATACCATCCACATGGTTGCATATCATAGATAGGTGAAACATCAATCAATTCTATCTAATTTATCCAGTTAGCCTCCAAATTAGCTTCTACCATTAATTTAGGTAGTCCTAGCCCTCTTACTAATTTGGTGATCTGAACATCAATGGAAAATTCTTGGATCCTATTGATCCATCTTCACCTTCTTCATGTAGCCTCTTTCTAAGTGAAAATATCTTTCACAGTAATGCCCGGTACAAAAGGTATGAAAGTAGTTCCTTGTAAGTAAGTCATGAAACTATTTAAAGCCTTAACTAGAGCATACAATTTTTTTTCAATTGTGTCATATTTTAGCTCTACAACTTGTAAAGACTTGCTAAAAATTCAATGGGTTGTTCAAAGCCCTCCTCATTTTTCTGTAATAGAACTGCAACAATGGTATGAAAAGAAGCAAAAGAAAAAATGTGCATCGACTTAGAGAAGTCAGTAAATTTCAAAACTAGAGCCTCCTTAATAGCTTTTTTGATCTTATTGAATTCCTAACTATTCTCCTCACTCCAAAGAATGTGTTTTCCCTTCTTCATTATGTTAGAAATAGGTCTTGTGATTTCTATAGAGTTAGTCGCAAACCTTCTCAAAAAACTTATTTTCCCAAAAAATGACTGAATGCCCTTGACATATTTTTGCTAAGGGATCTTGTCTATGGATGCAACTCTTTCAGGGTCTATTCTTACTCATTATTTAGAAATAATGTTCCCCAAAAATTTTCCCTCAGTGACCCCAAAAGCACATTTCTTTGGATTCAGAGATATCCCATATTCTAAAGCTCTAACAAAAACCCTTTCTAAGTGCATGCAATGGTCTTCCTCCTTGGAATAGGTTGTCAAATAATCTTGGTATATGGCCATAAATACATCAATAAATTCAAAAAAGGCTACATCCATAGCCCTTTGGAAAGTGGCACCCACACTTGTGAAACCAAAAAAAATCCTTATATAGACATAGGTGCCCCATGGAGTAGTGAATGTGGTCTTATACTACTCAGACTCCTTTACCTTTACTTGGTTATAACCTAAGAGACCATCCATCATTGATAGTAGCTCACATCTAGTCACCTTTTCTAACATGGCTTCCATGTTTGGCAATAGGTAATTTTCCTTTAATGAGGATACATTCAGGTTTCTCAAATCAACACACAATCTTATGCCACCATTCTTTTTTCTGACTGGTGCAAAATTTGATACCCGTGAGGAATTTCTAATGGGTTTTATATTACCATCATCTCTCAAATTTAGAAACTCTTCTTGCATCTTGAGAGCCAAAGTAGGATTAATTGGTCTTTTCTTCTACCTAAAATATTTAGCATTCTCCTTTAGAGGAATCTCATGCTAAAACAATTCCTCTTTGTAAGCTTTCAGGTCATCATACAACCAAAAAAATACATGTCTATATTTTCTAAGGAAATTAACATTTCCTTTAGCTTTGGCTTCATCCTTTTCCCTACATATAATTTCTTAGGGGAAATTTTGGTCCCCAAATTTACTTCTTCTAGGTCCTTTGGATGAGCAACAGTTGTCTTAACCTTCTTTTTATCCTGACTATCAGAGACCCTTTCAAGTCCTACAAGGCCTTTGGCGATTTTGTTTGTCTTTAACTGGATGACCTCTTTTCCAAATACCATGTTCTTTCCATAAATATTCTCAACAAATCCACCAAATTCAATCTCCTAACCTTTATATCCATCAACATAGTTTAAGAATTTTAAGATATCCTGATCATCATTAAAAATCTGCCAGTTGTACACATTTTCAAGAATAGACAGCCTTGTCTATACCTCGACCTTAGAAATACCTATAAAAGTTATGTCATTTGGTCTCAATGAAATGTTTGAAATTAACTTAGCTACTCTATTCAATCCTCTTTCCATCTAGTCAATTCTAAAAGCATCAAATTTTTAATGGAATCCCAAACAACATTTTTGTATTGCTTCAATCTATTATTTTTGCAAGCATATTTGGCCCTTACTTGGGATATCACAAGCTCATAATAACCAATTACCATTAAATTTTTTATACCATGCTTCTTAGCCAATTTCAATCCGAGTAATAAAGCTTCATACTTTGCCACATTATTTGTATAGACAAAAGACAATGTGAAAGAGAATTTATAAGTACAGCCATTAGGTGACACTAATAAAATCCATGCACCAAACCTTTCTTTGGAACTTGCACCATAAAAGTACATTTTCCAAATTCTATTATTGTCTCAGAATCCTAAAACCTCATTTTCTATTGGTGTAGGACACTTATCGAACTCTCGGTACTTCTTCTATCTTGAAATCATTGATATCAGTGTCTATGAAAAGAACATTGTATCCATTAGGGGCCTACTCCAACATATATGGTACCTTCAGTTCTATCATTACTTGAACATCCATACCATCAATTTGAAATGTAGCATAAGACATGTCACATTGCATACTACCTCCCATATATCCACTCCATTTTTGAGATAGAAACATTTCATAATTAAGTGGTATATCCACTACCACCACAATCATTTTTAATTCTTTGGTAGGGAAACTACCAATTTGTAGGGAAGTTCACTTATCACACCTATGACAGGGACTTCTCTTGCATCCATGGCATAACACTTGTTGTGAGTTCTATCAACTTGTAATCCTAGTGCATCCATTATTTTAGCTATCATCATGTTGTTGGATGTGTCGAATCTCTCTTGTGCTAATTTTTCCTTGATGACAATATGTGTTATTGTCTAGCATCTTGGTGGTTTACTCAGGTTATCTACTTTGTTTATGTTTGGCATGTTTACTTCACTTTTGATATTATCTTGGGTGGCACTGATATCTTGAATCCATGTGTAGATCTAGGTTGAGGTATTTTGGCTACTGGTTTATGTTCCTTGATCAGGTGACATGGTTCTGATTCACTTGATTATATGAATTTGGCATGTTCGATGTTTTATAGGTAATGATCTCCTATTCTTGTGCTTGGGTTTATGAGACGTAGTTTTCTTTTCAGTTTTAAGAAAATCCTATTGGGTTTCCTTAACCAAATGATAATGGTTTGGGCATCTGTCATAAGATATTGTGTCATGTGCATATGGATTATGGTTTTTGGCATGGGTGAAAGGCATTTTCAATTTAGCATGAATGATAGTCTTTATCACTTCACAAGGATTTGGATATTATCTTTGGCACACTATATGGCAGTGCATATTATATTTCTATCGAGTCTTATCTTGGTTAATTTACAAGGCTTAAAAGCCGACAACAGGGATAATGATTTTGAGTATTTTTATTTATCATATTGGAAGTGACTTAGCCTTGATTTCTTGGGAATATAAATGTCAAAGGAAATCGACATTTGGTTGTAATAATTCATGGCATAAGTTGGTTGGCATTTCATATAGTCAACAATTGTTAAATGGTAATGAGTTTGTCGACATGTTTTTTGGATTGTTTTGGATGCAAAATTCAGAGGTCATTATGAGTGTTCTGAATTATTGAGTTAGTCCATTTGGACTTCAAACTCCATCAAATTTGCTAAAATTCATCAGCTGATATATGTGGTAAATATTAGGGAAATTATTTTGTTTCTCTTGCTCGAGGGTCTTGAACCCTATTCTGGCCGCCACCATGGAATCTTGCTCTCATCCATTTCATTGCTTTCACTAGCTTTCTGACCTTTGACAGTGTATGGGGAATGTTAGAGGACCATTACAATGGTCATTTTTTTTGTCTTTTTCCTATAATTGGGTGAAGACCATAGTTTGGAAGGTGTCTTGGTCATTTCTTTCTTTGTAGATCTAGTAAACTCCTTCATGACAACATCTCCATCATTACTCTCAGGTATTCTTTCTTTTGACTGTTGTGCAAAACCGTTACTTCTCAGGAAAGGTTAATTTGAGAGATGTTTTCTAGCTAAAGGAAAAGTTGAAAAATGAGTCTATTCCTTTCATGCATAAATCTGAAATGATTGCTCCAAATCTTGACTTCATTTTTATTGAAGGTTATCATGTCGTTCTTAAGGGATAGTGATTTTTGTTTGTGGGTAATCTTAAATTCTTCGAAACTCTTCATATCCTTACCTAGAATCTTTGGTAACTGCTCTTAAAAGCATGATTTCAGTTATGGAAGCATTGTCCTTTAAGTTACTTCCTTTTGTAGTAGTTTTTCAATGGTCATTATTTAAAAATTACATGCATGCCTTGATGTTGCTTGGTTAAAGCTCTACTTGTTCAGGCTGCTCGTTTGGATAGAATTCAATCACTCTTCTATTTTTACATACAGTTTTTATTTTCAAGCCTGGTGGAAAGATTCTACTAAAAAGAACTCTACATTACCTAAATAGTAACTTGACAGGAAAGTGGATAAAAAACAAAAAGGTCACCTATGTTTTGTTTTGAAATATACAAGATTTAGCTGTAACTGAAAGTTGTAATTTTCCTTGAATGTAATGATGTATTTTGTACAAAGTTGAAAATAGAGAGATTAGGGCTTTATCATTACTAAAACAATCAAAAAGAAAAAGAGGAAAAAATAATTATTTTATTTTCTATGAGAAATAGGGGTATTACTTTTTGCTGTAAAAACATTGGGAAAAATAGTGAGTTAACTATTTTGAACAGTATCATGGAAAATGTATGAAACAGAGTGTGTGAGAAAAATAAAGGGTAGACAAAACACTGAGAATAAATTTTTGATGAGAAGTTGTATTGAGAGAGTATTTGTAAAACTTAATGAGATTTTCCTCAAGTTGTCTTAAGGCTTGATAATGGGTGGAACTCTAAAGTGTCATTGTTGACATTTGAGAATTCTACACATTGTCTGTCAAGAGGCACTTGACAAAAATCTAGGAAACAGCGAGATCCTCTGTATCATTGTATGTACTATTGATAAATAGAAAATGGGTGGGTGATCCTTGAGATTGGTGTCTCTAAAGAGAGGGGTTGGTGCTCCTTGAGTTGGTGCTCAAAAATTGGCCATGAGGCATTGTCAAAATGATTATTGAAATGAAAGCCTGAAGAAGGCAACAGGTTAAGGAATGGTTTTTCTACCCCAAGAGGGTTTTCCACTTGGCATATCTTGTGTCTATTTGAGTATATGTGGTTCATTTGATTGAGTACTTTAATGCTCTAAATTACTATGTTTCACTATTCTCATTCTAGTTTATGTGATTACATTCAATACATCAATGAGTTTATCATTGATAAATGAGAGCATACATCTAGTTTATTTCAATTTCAGTTAAATTTGGTAAAGAAGTTAATAAAACTGATTCAACCCCCCCCCCCTCTCAATGTATTTTCACTCCAACAAGATGCCCCAGAGTTAATAATACAGTTTTTCATAAAATTTTCCCCAACCACCAAAGTGAGGAAAAATAGATTTATCTTATCAGGACAAGTATTCACTAAATTTCATAGGAATATATGAGGAATTTCAGTAATGATTCCTTCAACTTTGTTGTCTTTCTTATTATTTTCAGTCAATTTGGGAGGAGTGAGCACAACTAAAAATGGATGTAGCTTATTTTCCTCTATTCTCACCATTTCAAGAAAAGGCACAGATACATTTACTTGGCTAAGTAACTAAAACATATCAATAGGATTATACTTGGGTAAATAAATTGGGGGCATACCTTGTTTATTACTACTCTCCTTATGTTTATTTTTTGTTTCCTTAGTCCTATGCTTAGCATCTTTCCTCATGCCTTCAGGATTTTTCCTCAGTGTCTTTATCTTGTCAGCAAGAGATTTAAATAATTGAGTAACTTTTGGCTTTTCTAATCTCCTAGCCCAAAATTTGTCTCCTCTACCTTCTTTAGCCTTTTGTACTTCCAATTTTCCATCTGAATTGTGCACTTTATTCTTTGCATTCTACTCCTTGGTGAAAAGACTAGTAGGACTACCTTTTTTACCACCAAACATTTTGTTTGTCAAATGATAAGAACTTCTAGCTTGGGAAACCAAGTCTATAGTATATTTAGAAATCTCCTCCTCTTAGGGCCTTTTTAGTGACACCCTATTATCTATTATTTCCAAATTGTACATTTCAACATCACTATCATCCTCATCAGAGAGAACTTGTTGATGATATGTACTAGTGATTTTATTTTGATTATCTACATAAAATTCATAGGAGTCCACATTAGAATCACCCATACTCCTAAGAACCTCAACATCTTCCTCATTTTGTTGATCATATTCTTTAGGCATATATTCATCTATTTCAACCATCTATGCAACTGCATATAGCTAAGAAGAATGTGACATTTTTCAAGTCATGCACTACGGGGTATCTTCAACAAAATTTCTTCAATTCTTTTATAGAGGACTTGAAGAGACTTTATTATGGGTGTTTTTTTGATTATTTAAAATAGGGTTTCTATTATACCAACTGGTATTATATGGGTGGTCTTACAACCAAGGAGGTCTTTCATTTCTTTGATAATTTTTTGGTTGAACCTTTTCTTATTTTTATGATTTACAGTTTTCATAAATTTATCAATCTTGTCTTCAAGAGTTCCTCCATTAGCACCTAAACTCTTATCTTCCTTTTTTGAACTTTTGAAGAGTTTTGTATAATATCTTGTACTAACTTTACCATTTTATCTTCTAATATTTTCAATATGGTCTGCCATCTTGAAGGCTTCCCTCAAATTCTGAGGGTTGTTATCTAGTAAGTGGTAACTCAATTTTGTATCAAAAGCATTGCATTAATTTACCAAGCATACAGAATCATTCAATTGTAAATGAGGAGGTAACCTGTTCCTAGCCTTTTGGAATCGGGTATCTGCAAGATTATGATGAGCCAAAAAGTAGCAATATGTAAGTGATATGATGGTCCATGTGGTTGATGACTTTTTTCTTACCCAAAATTGATAAAATGAAAAGGGTTTTTAAAGGAGATTCTCATCTTTCCACCAATATGAATTATTCTTTACTTCGAATTTAATAAATAATTATTATTCATTTTCTATTTGAATTATGACTAAAGTCCTAATTGATAGGTTGATTGAAAAAAATTTGTAGCTTTCAAACGATATCACATTTTTTGAAGCTGAAACATGCATCACATTCTATGCTTCGCATACTATAGGATTAAAAAAAAAAGAATTTCATAAATTTTTGACCAAGTTAAGGTGGTCAAACATACGAGTTTTTATATTTTTTAAAAGTTGTAATAAAAAATTAATAATTAATTATTTACTTCGAAAAAAATTACAAAAAAATATGCATCACATCAGGACATGAGTCATCTACTTATATCTAAAATATTATAAAAAAATATTATCATTTTATTGTGGTTAGGGTGGTTAGACAAACACCTACTTCTTATTTTTTCCTTGAAATTTAAGTACTACTGCATTGAAATTTCAAATTTTCACCAAATACATTGTTTTTTTATAAA
Source organism: Sequoiadendron giganteum (assembly GCA_007115665.2). NCBI lineage: Eukaryota > Viridiplantae > Streptophyta > Pinopsida > Cupressales > Cupressaceae > Sequoiadendron > Sequoiadendron giganteum. The sequence goes on along the minus strand of CM021100.1, from coordinate 406,749,786 downwards.
TAAACCTAATAGTTTAGAATCTACATTCAATTTTATAACGATTCTATTCTTACATATTTTTGAAATAATATAGATAACTTATTCAAATTTTTACATCAAGTTGCCTAACTTTAATTTTCTGAATTTTCATCGCCAGTTAAGGGCCTATTTTTTCCATGATGATCCTGCACATACCCAATCTTGTATTGAACTTAGCCACAAATTCATTAGAACCCTTAGCAATAGTATTAAATTGATTCATTAAAAAAATTGAATCAGTCTTGTCACCATATTGCTCTCTAAGAACCCTCTTGAACTCTTCCCAAGAGCCAATGCTCTTGGAAAGAAAACTTCCATACCACTCTCAAGCATCTTCAATGAGAGACTACATAAACAACTTAATGATGACATGTTCTACCTCTACCTCTACCTCAAAATAATCCATAACATTAGTAAATGCTTTGAAGTGATATTCACCACTTAAGGCATTATTACAAGAGAATCTGACCATAGCAAGTCTGAAATCCATAGGGAATGGGTTAGGGTAGCTAGGAATTCTCCTAAAACACAACTGTTGTTATCTATCTACTTGGAGTGGCCTCCTCATACGTCAATCCACATGAGCATAATTTTGCTCATAATTTATTTTATTATTAGATTGACTACTATCCTTACTCTTTCCACTTTCATCATTACCACCTCCCTTATTGCTTCCTTCATCTTCTTCAAAATAAGAATTCTTATTCTTATTATTTCCTCCACCTCCACCATCCCCTCCACTAGGATTATGTTCTTCTAGTTTCTTCTTTTGTAACTCGGTACTATTATGCCTAGAGCGTGAATCTTCTGGAGTATATGTGATCTTAAGGAAAGAAATCTTCCTAGTCATCTCTGCATTAGAAGCTTCCATCTCAACTTTCATCAAATCTTCTTGGAACTTTTCATTTTACAACTGTAACCTCAACATCTAAGGATTTGGAGGTGCAGTGGATAGAGTTGGATTGATTTTGGCCTTGTGTGTGGGGATTTTAGAAAATGAGGTATTGGTAGTGGTATTGGTGTTAAAAGTAGTTTTCTTTGGTTGATCAATGGGTCTCTTCCCATGATCTACAAATGATGTCTTCTTAGCAGTAATAGGAGAATCTAAGGCTTTAGTAGTCAATATAGATGTAGTATAGGTATCAGTAGTAGAGATTCCCATTAGGACTATTACTTCAAGGATGTCATTAGTCATTCTAGAGGAAAACTTAAAAATATTTTCCTCAAAGATTTTATACCTAGCAACATCTTCTATCATTTTCTCCAATATTTTATTTCTACCATCTCTCTCAAGTTGCTTAGCTCTAATCATATCATCTCTCTCTTTTAACTCCATCATCCTATTCTCTTCTTCTTCTTGAAGCCTAAATCTTCCTCTTCTATAACTTTCATGTCTCTGTCTATATCTTCTTCATTCTCCAAATTATCTCCATGCTCACTTGGTGCATGAGTATAATATGTCTGATCAATTTGGTTTTCTTCAAGAGATAAGTGAACCTATACATTAGGAGCTTCATCTGGGTATGTGCAGGATCATGATGGGCCAAAAAGTGGCGATATGTAAGTGATATGATGGCCCATGTGGCTGACAACTTTTTTTAACCCAAAATTGATGAAATGAAAAGGGTTTTTAAAGGATATTCTTATCTTTCCACCAATATAAATTATTCTTTACTTTGAATTTAATAAATAATTATTATTCATTTTCTATTTGAGTTATGACTAAAGTCTTGATTGAAAGGTTGATTGAAAACATCTATAGCTTTCAAAGGGTATCACATTTTTTGAATCTGAAACATGTGTCACATTCTATGCTTCACATAATATAGGATTCAAAAAAAAAGAATTGAATTTTATTAAGTTTTGACCAAGTTAAGGTGGTCAGACGTACGAGTTTTTATATTTTTGAAAATTTGTAATAAAAAAATCATAATTAATTATTTACTTGGAAAAATATTACAAAAAAAATGCATCACAATGAGACATGAGTCTTATACTTATATCTAAAATATTATCATTTTATTGTAGTTAGGGTGGTTAGACAGACACCTACTTCTTATTTTTTCCCTGAAATTTAAGTACTACTGCATTGAAATTTTTATTTATTTAATTTTAATTAGACTGTAGGAATCAGGTAGCACGACCCCCTATAAACTGCAGTGTGCCTGGTAAACTTTTTAACGTGACCGGTTGCATTGGCACAACATGCCCTCTGGTACCACAAGGATGGGGGAGACTAGACCTCGTGACCAACCTCCTGCAATAGGAAAGATTTAGCCAATCGACCTAGGGCCCCAACCCACTACTGCATTGAAATTTCAAATTTTTACCAAATATATATTTTTTAAATAAAAATAAACCTAGTAGTTTAGAAACTTCATTCATTTTGCAATAGATTCTATTCTTACATATTTTTGAAATAATATAGTTAACTTATTCAAATTTTTACATCAAGTTCCCTAACTCTGATTTTTTTGAATTTTATTGCCACTTAAGGGCATGTTTTTTCCATGATGATCATGCACATGCCCACCTCTTGGCTTAAAATTATCTCCATTAAAAACAAAACCAAATCCAGGGGTTAAAGGCTTTTAAAACTCCTTATTCTCACCCCAAAACTCACACCTATCCTCCTCTCTTGAAATATTAAGCTCAGTGTCAAACACTTGCTCAGTAGGAAAGCTTCATTGGTCGATGTTAGACCCTTAAATTTTGTGTAACTCTTCTTGAATAGTAGCACTAATTATATCAATATTTAAAGTAGGAGATGCATCAGTGGGGGAATAGACAGACTTACTTAATTCAAAGCTTTTCTTGAGCTAGGCAGGTTACTTGTCTTTTGCAGGTTTAAATTCTACCTTTTCCTCAGGGTGCTTCTTTGCATAAATTATAGTCTTCTTCATGATGTCAAAAATGTCAAAATCCTTCTTCTTACATTCCTTTCGAGAACTTATCTTCACATTGGTATTAGAGAATTCAATGCCACCACCTAGAACGCTAGGAAATAGAAAGTTATTACACTTTAATTTTGTACTTGTGATTTCAGAAAAAAATTTAAATATAACCCTACACAAGGTGACCAAATAAAACAAGAATTGATGCATAAGACTGATTATGATGGGACTACTATAACATACTTTAAACTAGTTATTCTTTATATGGTAAAGGATACCATAACACACAATTGACTTTGACTATACCAAATATGAACTAGAAACTTTGGGCTTAGCTATTCCCTAGCAGAGTTTCCAATCAGTTGGTTATTTATTTAGAACCAAGCTTAATCTCAATACATTCCTATGAGTGTTCAAGAACTCAATTATTATCAAGGTTGATGATTGGCCAATGAACAAGTAAAATTTTCAAGACTCTTTCTCCTACACTTTCAGCTCTATTAGACTCGGGAGGGTAATCCTACATTGTAAACCTAGGAATTCACACAACTACACTTGAACACATTGTCAATAATAGATGCTTCTCATAAAATTTCTCAATAATAAAATACATCAAATAAGTTGGCAACTCATTTATTAATGTTGTATATTAGGAGCATGAGAAGAGAGAACTAAATATAAAACAACTATAGTGGTATCCATTTGAGAGTATATAAAATTAGAGTGATTAGTTGTTGAATCAACTATGAAACTAAACCATGAACACTTTGCATAGAACAATTCCCTTATCAAAATACGGATTCAATATCAACTTATGTAACCCAATAACAACGTAAACAATAACACATACAGTTCTAAGAAACTCTGCATTACAACATTCCTTTATAACATTCATGATTATTACTACTTATAAGTATCCTAGCACCCAATTCTTACAAGTTATTAATCTCACCTGAGAACTTACATTAATTCATTGAACTAATAAGCAAGAATGAAATTAAACATCTATTTAGAATGAATAAAGATAAACAAGATAATACTTGATTTCTTTTGTTCATAGCTTATAAAATGAGCAAAAGGAGAAATAATAACCATTAAATTGGTATTAATTTGTATTGTATTTTCTATACTCTTATAAAAATTGTATACGTGACAATAAACTTAGAAATTAAGACAAAAACACAAAACATGCTATGTATTGATATTACATATTTTTGTGTAACTCAATTTTTAACCAATCCCCTACTTTTGGCCCTGAATTCTTTCTTATAGAGATGAAAGAGAAAACAAGCCTTAGGCTAGGAAGCACACCTACCAAACCTCATTAGACTATTGTAACAAATATTCCTTATTTAGTTACATGCAAGCCTTCAAGTGGCGAGAAGAAACATGAGGTAAAATTAACCCCCATCATTGTAGAAATTAGGTCCCACCTCAAAAAGGAATCATTTTTTCATTGTAACAACTTTAAAATATTCCCCACACACTCAAAATATTTTCCCATTGGAAAACCAATCAGTAAAAATTATGAAGCAAGGAAAGAAGATAAAGAAACAAAATTGACCAATCCATATCAGCATTTGTGCCACCAATCTTCATGTTGAGGGGAAAACAATATTTTGCATTACTTTGTCAAAAGCCTAATCTGCACTATTTTCAGGCTATGTATTGTTTCATTCCCCTTACAAACTTACTTATCATATTTTTCTAGTGAATTAGTATACTCCTCCTTAGTGAGCCACTTTACATCCAAAAAAATCTATACCTTTTCATTGTGATGAGTGTACCTAGCATCAATTAATTCTCTGGCCTCTTTAACAAAGATATCCATCCCTGTTACAATCCCTATCATCATATTAGTATGTGGATTCAACAAAGTATACTCAACCAAAATCAAAGGCATTTTAGTTGATGTGAGAAGATCTCCCATTTCCTCTCTCCATTTTTCAAACTGATGTAACTCACCTTTAGGGTTAAATATTGCAGGCATACCACACTTCACCACATCATTGAATATTCTTAACTTATTTTGGAGCTACATACCTAGTTTTCCATGAAATGTGGTTAATTCATTTATCAAATCAATATTTTGCAAAATCTCAAGGATGTTAGTAGGTTCCTTGTGATCCTTCCTCATTCTAGGGATCATTTCTCTTAAAGAACCTACCCTAGTACTCTAGTTACTCCATTCATTTTTGAAAGCCTCTTGTACCTAACAATACTTTGTGTTCGCTTCATGAATATTCTTATAGGTAGCCCAAACATCATAAATTGTTTTGACCAACTTGGTTAACCTATGATTAAATAAATATTCAAAGATCTCATTTGCCACCATAACAGTTTCAAACTTATCCTTCTTGACATTTTCCTTTTCAATATTCAGCTGATCACTCAAATCTTTAATTATCAAGGCTAAAGTTTCCCTATCTTGTGTAGACAAGTTTGGGGAAGAAGAGGATGGCAGGGATATTGTCCTTATTGGATATGTAGCCTAAACAGTGGCCCTCATATTATTTTACTCATCCAAGGCCTTATTGTATTGCTTTACTAAATAATTATACTTTTTCTGAGATATTTGTGTGGTGTCCACACTAAGTGTTACAACATGAGTAGTTAGTTTAGCTGCTTGGATAGGAGTTATATTTGTGGCTCTTTTTACCACCAAGGAACCAATAACCTCTTAAATTGGCCTAGCAACCTCATGTTTTCCAGTATTAGGTTCCATAGACCAAATTGAAAGAGTATGTAGCTTTGAAATATATCTAGATCCAAAGACCTTTTCCTCAAACTACTGTTCAAATATTGAAGCCTAGGGATCTCTGCTTACTACATCATATGCTATAGCAGAGGTGATAGTGCATCCTAGTAACAACATGATTCAACTATCCGAAACAATTTTCCTAGCCTCAATGGGAGTAATAACTACAATTTCATCCTTGATCTATTCTTCCTCTTCCCTCTCAAATTCTTCCTGATGAGAATGTTCAACACTAGGTCAAGCTAATTCAAGTATTTCCTTTGTTTCTTTACTCCATTGTTGAATCATGAATTCCTAGAATTCCTTGGATTGCACAAACTCATCATTTGCAAGGAATTCATCACATTCCTTGATCCTAGGATCATCATAACTTCCCTTATCATACTACCATTTGACAATTCTATCAGTGGGAAAATTTGAACTAAGGGTTTCCTCAATATTAGTAGGGAATTTCTTCTCCACCTCCTCATTTCCTGGCACATGTTCTGCAATTTTTTCTTCCCTAACTTCTTGGACATTCGTAGCCTTCTCTAGGATATCCATTGCTTTTGGTTTTTGTTCTATGAGATCTCATACTTTATCAGTAGCCTCCTTCACCTTCACCCTAAAATCACCACTTTGATAATCCCTTAGCTTAGTGGAAGATCTTTCAAAAGGGTCAACAATTACATCATATGGACTTAAGTAAAAAGAATTCATCCTTATGATTCTTTCTTCAATATCCATTATGTATTCCCATTCCCTCTTTCTTCTTATAACAACCTCATCACTTCTCAAATTCCTTTGCACATCATTTGTGTATAATAAGTAATGGCATATCACTTCAATAAGTTTTTATCTCTCTTTCCACCCAGAAATCCTTCCAAATCAAAAATCCTAACCTCACTAGAAGGAATACTTAGGTGATTCACCATGATTCCAAACCTTTGGTACCCCCCAGGGGAAGTAATTTTGAAGTAAGAAAAAGTGCATTGGGGACTCACTACAATACCCTTCTAAGGCTTCCTGAACATCTCATAATCCATATCATCAATCTACCACATGAGCTCCATAATGGAAAATATTTCAGAGACATATAAAGGTAAACAAAGTGGTGCCACCTTAACCCCATAGGATTTGATCAAAGTATATTCTAAATAAAGAAACCAATCTGCCCAATTATGTGTTGTACAAGATCCTAGTACATCTTTAGGGCACATGATACTTCTGATTGTTTGATAAATCCTATGAATAGGTGCTACACCCAACACTTCTAGGATACCATACCTTATGATATTAGCAAACATGACATAATTGGAATGGGGACAATATTGATCCCAAATGTATGTCCACATTTGTACTAGTAAAAAATTGTTTTCATTGTCTCTTAATCTCAAATTCAACTTCCCTTTCTAGTCATAATCACCCTCAAATAAGAGCATATCCATTAATAGAGAATAATGAGGGAAATGTAAAGGTAGTATCACCTTCTTCAGATTGAGGAAATGCTCATGCATTTGTTTAGAAACATAATTGGAATAATCATAACCAGTGTTTTTATTATGACCCTGTATATCTGCCACCATTACCAATAAGTTAGGGGCTATCCTTGTTGGAAGTATGTTTTGTATTTTCATTGATGTCACCATGTTGGTTCGATAACCTATACCAATGTACACCCCATCCAGTATTTGATCTAGTAATTCTAGTATTTCTAGTCTACATATTCTCTTTGGTAATCGATATGATCTAAGCTTTTGAGAAAAGGCTTATAATGGTTTAAAGTGTGTACGCATGCATTCTCAAATGTTTGGGTGATGCGAGATCATAATTTTTTGTAATTGTATTTCGGTATTAGGTTAATCTTGGGTGACCTGATATTTAGTCTAATGGATTGTGAATTATATGTGAGACCTAGTCTTGGTCCCAACAACCATGATGTTGTATAACACAATTGGATTATTTTTGAATTCTACCTAGCCATTGCATGTAGGTATATATTCAATATGTTTAGAATATCCTTGGAGAGATGAGTGACATGTTATTCCGTGTGATGTGAATATGAAAAGGAGTATAAGTGTGTGAACTGGAGATCAATTTTTGAGTGAATCCTATGAGCATAGAAGGAACTTAATTTTCACTTTTGGTGTGACTTCATTAGTTAAACCTTGGTAGGTAGCTAGCATTTATTTTTACACATTTCTATAGGCAGTGAGCCTCCATTTTGGATATTAAGTCCTTTAAAGAAGTAAGCTTTTGTATCTAGTAGTGAGCTAGTTTTTTTTATATATAACTATATGTTCTGAGCTAATCCTCACCAGGGTTTTTCCCTCATCAGTTTTTCCACATAAAATCTGGTGTTTCTATGTTGTGGAATTTCATGCTCTATCATTACTCTTATTTTTTCTATGATGATATAAATTAATGGTAATTGTTCGATAAGTTTTAGTGGATACTGATTCACCCCTCCTCTTAATATCTAGTTTACATAAAAATTGGTATCAGAGCCCTAGTTCCTCCTAAGAAGTTTAACAACTTGAGGGAGATCCTACAAATTGAACAATGGATAAAGAAGAGCCCTAGACTTCCCTTGAAGATATTGACAAGACCAAAATTGAAAAAAAAGATCTGAAGGAAAATCTTGATGAAGCAAATGAGTGTGTCCAAAAATTGAAAGAGAACCTAAATAAATTCAAAGAAAGATACAAAGAAGTGAGTGAAGAATTGAAGCTAGGGGAATGATGAGAATACCGGACTGAAATTCAAGATAGATGAAAAGATGAAATTTGAGGAATGCCTGAAAGCAGTGATACAAAGCAAGCTTGATGTTTGCTCTAGGCTTGAATAGGAAGTGATGAATCTAAATGCAAAACTTAAGAAAGAAAAAATATGTGAAGATGAATTTAAGACAAGCTCCACCAAGCTTGATGAGTTAATAGCTGGACATAAAACTTCTAAGGACAAAATTGGCTTAGGTAATGAAGTTAATGGAAAAATACATCACTCATAGCTAGAGGATAATCAAAAGACTCAAGATAAAGGAAAGCAAAAAAAGAAACTCTGGAAAGAAACCACCTATCAGACAGCTGAATGCACAAAGGTACTCATCATTCAATTGTGTTTTTTTTTCTCATGTAACAAATTTGGACATAAGGCAACTGAGTGTAGGAGTAGGTTGAATCAATTCTCTAGTCCCTTTTTTAGAAAATGTTATACATCCAAGAAGATAGGACATAAAGCTACTAAATGTACACGTCTGCTAAGGATGACCAGTCACTTGATGAGGAAAAGACTCCATGAAAATAGAACAGATCAATAATTTGATGGATATTGCTATAACTATAACATGTTTGGACATAAAGCAAATCAATATAGAAGAGGGAATAATGGAAATAAAACAAGGTAGAGAAATTTTATCTATCACTATTACAAGAAACCAAGACATATTTCAAAAGTTTACAAAACTAAAAATGGGAAGTATTCTTCTTTGGTAAAAGATGATGTACCGGTGAAAAAGATTGAGAAGGAAGAATTTAAGCAAGAAATGAGGAAAATATGGAAAAAGAAAGAAGAATCAGATTCTACTAATGCATCTATATGGGTATGTGCAGGATCATCATGGAAAAAACATGCCCTTAAGTGGTGATGAAAATTTAGAAAATCAGAGTTAGGCAACTTGATGTAAACATTTGAATAATCTATCTATATTATTTCAAAAATATGTACCAATAGAATCTATAGAAAATTGAATGTAGTTTCTAAACTACTAGGTTTATTTTTTTAAAAATCTATTTTGTGAAAATTTGAAATTTCAATGCAGTAGTGCTTAAATTTCAAGGAAAAAATAAGATGTAGGTGTGTGTCTGACCACCCTAATCACAATAAAATGATAAAAAACTAAATTAAGATTTTACATATATGTAGAGGACTCATGTCCCAATGTGATGCATATCTTTTTGTAATTTTTTTCCAAGTAAATAATTAATTATGAATTTTTTATTACAAATTTTAAAAAATATAAAAATTCATATGTTTGACCACCTTAACTTGGTAAAACCTTCATGAAATTCGATAATCGAAAGATAAAGATACTGGAATTAGGGTTGGAACTGAGCAAATTTCAAAACTTCCAAACCCTACATTTAGATATATGGGTAGAATTCCCTTGGTTTTCCAATAAAGAGTTTATTTTGTTCCTCTTAAGAAAATTCAAGGATGACAACATTATATTCGATAAATCTTATCTTCTTTCAAAGGAAGCAATTGACGCGGTTACCGGACTATGCAGTGTTGGAGAAATTCTTGGATGGAAGATGATTAAATACAAGGAAGTGGAGGAATTGACGGGAGTCGAGAAAGATCCCTTGCACTAGTGATCAATACTATTGGTGATTTTTTTGTTAGGTATGTTGCATACAACATTTCCTATAAAATCATTTACAGGAATAAAGAAATCTCTACTTCGGCTATTGTAGTATATTTGGTGCATAAAATGGTTAAAGATAACATACAATTTGATCTATGTAAGCTAACTCTTGAGAATCTCATCAAGAACATTCAATTGTCATTAAGAGAAGGATATCCATTTCATTTTGGATTGTTGCTTGCATGTTTGGTTCTTTATTTTTTGAAATTTCTATCAGGAAAGAAGGATGTTCAGTGGGAATCTAAGATTCTCATTGCAAAATAGATATGCAGACATTTGGAAAGTCTTGAGGATAAAGCAAGTGCATGCAATAAATTTTTCTTATCTTTGCAGAATGTAATGAGCTCTGGTGAAACCATGTTGAGAGGACTTGAGGAAGGTTCTTCCTCTGGAATGAAAGAATTGGAAGTTATTGTAAGTTATTCCCCTCTAGAATCAAGGAAATGAAAAGTTTTTTATGAATATACCGTTGTTATTCCTAAAGAGTTGGAAGACGAATAAGAATCTCTGCCTGGATCTGAATCTTCTGATCCAGATGACATTGAGTCTATGTTGATTAAAGGAAAAATGAAGAAAGTTGGTGAATTTTGGAGTACAACTTCTCTAGTTGACAAGCTTAAAGTTGATTATGCTCTAATTGAGCTTTTTTTTTGTAAAAGTATTGATGTTTCTACCATTTCCTTTTCCCTACCTGAGAATCTAGTTCAAGTAATTGAAAAAAGAATGTTGCTTGAAGGTCTGGAAGGATGTAAGTTGGAAGCTCTAGTTGAAAAGAGATGCACTCAAGCAAAACAAAGGTTGTTTGAATTGATTATGGAAACAAAGAAGTGAATGAAAAAAATTACTGATATTTACAAATATTGCTTCCAGTGGCCTGTTGCGGTTGATAATTTTTGAAGTAGAATTGAAGCAATAGAATTTGAGGTTATCTATATTGGGAAGAAATTTGACATCTTCAAGGAAAAATATGGGAAGAAAAGGATAAAAATTGGTGAGTTCCAAGCTAAAATAATCATTATGCAGAGAAAAATGGATGACATAGTTAAGACCTTCTCGCTTCTTAAGGAGATTGTTGATGTAGAAGAATGTGAGAAACAATGTTTAGTTACAGATTGGTCATCCTCCTTCACACTATTCATTGTGTTGGAAAGTGTGTCTACAAGAATGTATTTTTCAATATTGGAATGGAAGAAAGGGCTGCCAATCAAACAAAGGTACAAAAGGTATTTGAGGTGAAAGCAATTTTTCTAGTTTGAGGAATTGGATGTTTGAAAGTTTTTGAAGTTTTTGATATTTTGAATATTGGATGTCACCATATTTTTATTTGGTTGTTTTCATCCGATTGGTGCCCTTTTTCATTGATTTCAAAGGGGGAGAGATTGGTATATGGATAAGGGGAGATGAATTTTTTGGGAGAGATATGGATCTAAGGGGGAGAGATATTAATTTTTGATTTGAATTTTTTTTACATGTTGCCATAAATTCCAAAGGGGGAGATTGTTGGAAGTATGTCCTATATTATCATTGACAACACCACGTTTGTCTAGTACCTTATACCGGTGTGCACCCCATCCAATATTTAATTCGGTAATTCTGGTATTTCTGGTCCACATATTCTCTCCAACAATCGATATGATCTAAGGTTTTGAGAAAAGGCTTATAATGGTTGGAAGAATGTACATAAGCATTCTTAGATGTTTGGGTGATGCACTAGCATTGGTTTTTGTAATTTTATCTCAATATTAGGTTAATCTTGGCTGACCTAATATTTAGTCTAATGGATTGTGAATTATATGTCAGACCTAGTCTTGGTTGGAACTGACATGATGTTGTATAATACGATTGGATTATTTTTGAATCTGACCTAACCATTGCATGTGGGTATATATTAAAGATGTTTAGAAGATCCGAAGAGAGATGAGTGAGGTGTTATGGTGTGTGATGTGAATGTGAAAAGGATAAGGAGTATAAGTATGTAAACTGGAGATCAATCTATGCATGAATCCTATGAGCATATAAGGAACTAAATTTGCACTTGTGGTGTGACTTCATCAGTTCAACCTTAGTGGTTAGCCAACTTTTTTTACACATTTTTGTAGGCAATGAGCCTCCATTTTAGACAACAAGTGCTTTGTAAGTAGTGAACTTTTGTATCTGGTAGTGAGCCAATTTTATATTTCATATAACTATATATTGTGAGCTCATCCTCACCATTTTTTTTCCCTCATTGGGTTTTCAATGTAAAATCCGGTGTTTCTATGTTGTGAAATTTCATGCTCTATCATTTCTCTTATCTATTATGTGATGAAATGAATTAATGCTAAATTTTCAATAAGTTTTAGTGTATATTGATTCATCCCCCCTCTCAATATCCAGTTTACTCAACAATCCTTACCTCATATATTTTGTCCAACACTTGATTCATGGAGTAATAAGTGTTCTTGAAATAATCCTCAAACTCTTCACACTCAAAAGGCTCAACATCCTTAGGAAGAAAAATTTGCTTGCTCCTTCTATGTCAAATAAGCAGTCTATCTTTGTACACAAACAAATTTTTCTCATATTCAACATATAGCTCAGCACACCTAAACTTCACAATATAATTGGGATTTAACCCAAATACCTCCACAATCTTGTCCTTTGTCACTTCTAGGATCACATCACTATTCTCATTGATAATTTTTCTGTCAATCAGATGATAGTGCCTAGTCAATTCCATCATCAAGGCCACTTCTACAAACACATTTGGTACCACCAGATCTTAAAGGTTCAACCCATATAAGTAACAAGCATGCTTATTAGAATACTTCCTATACAAAGCATACCAAAATAGTTGCCACTTACTTTAAGGCTGGGGTTTTTTGCCAATTTCACTAGCATTATCAATCAACCTGGTGGTCACAATAACTTGACCTGTAGGTTTCTTTCCAATTCATGACCCTCCTTTTATATCTCCAAAGGCCTCCTACATGAACCTTTTTGTATCCTTCTTTGCACTCCTAGTCCTAGTAGACGTTACAGGAATACTTGGTGTAGGGTTAGCTACTACAGATGATTTAATCTTAACCTTAGATGAAACATCCTAAGTTTGAAGTCGTTTAACCCTTTTTATTTTTTTTTCCTCTTAGGTCTAATACTAGATTCACTAGGCTCTGGTTCACTCATGTTTTAAATGCAGGAGAATTGGGGTTTATCATTTCTTCCAATCAAAAAACCTCTCGTAAGTATGAAAACACATGACACTACTTGCAAAGAAAAAATATTTTCCCAAATTTTGAACTTTCTTATCACCGAATTTAAGCTACCACTAATGGAAAAGAAAATAATCTTCCCAATTCCCTATCAACTTTCTAAAAAATTTCACTTCAATATTTTGGCTAGGAGGAGATATATATTTTACTTACAAAGGTGAATGATTCACATATTTTTTGTTGTATTAGTTCACCAGAGCTTCCTTCATAGCCTCTTCAACTTTCGGTACTCTTTTCTACTTCCAAACAATTCCAAATACTCAGTTAATGAGGTATCTACTTTCTTTTGTGGCCAAGAAATGGGCATGCTACCATTAATGTGTGATAGTAAGTTCGCATGTGTGAACTGATATTTACCTATTCACATTCAAACCCTAGCCTTTGATCTTGTTTTAAAACCACATCAATGGTTCTCAACTCACCTCACAACTTTCTTTCTCGATTTCTACGATGTCCTTACGATTTTGCCACATTCCCCATTCATTCGCTGGTATTGTTGACATGTGTCTTTCATCAACTCCATCAGTGATGCAAGCATGAACGTGATGAAACCTTAGCCCTTTGATCAATGGACCATCTTCAATCTTATTCACCTGCCCATCGCACATCACTAATGTAGCTTCACACTTTGAATCCTATTAGCGATGGGAGATAAAAAAAAGAGGCTAGATTAAGACACATACACCTGCATGAGAATCAATGATACAAAAGACATTGCACATAAGATCTGTTCAAATCAGTGAAAGAAACTTGAACAAATAAATCTATTTGTCATCACTCTTTTGAAACTTAAGCCTTGGAATGAATCCATGATGAGCGATGCAAGAAAATACAAGATCACCAAGCCATCGCTCATCGCTAATAATTCTCATACATTTTTTAAGAAATTAGTGATGAGAGATCCCCATGATGACATTCAGTACTCATATCACATATTGCTAATGTTGAACTTATTTTTAAAAACCTATCCACGATACGTGAAGGTCAGAAGATCCATCATATCGCTCATCGCTATTAAAAATTTACCTTTTCAAAACCATTCATGATGAGTGATACAGAGAAGAACATGAAGACTAGAGGCCATCACCTATCACTATTAAAAATTTAAAGCTCAAAATCCATTAGCGATAAATGATACAAGGAAACATAAAAGAGCATCACTTATCACTAATTGAAATCAGGAACTCCAAAATCTATCCACAATGAGTGATAAAAGGAAATACTGCTCATCACCTATTGCCGGTTCAAAACATACACTCCAAAAGAAATTTGTGATACATAATAAAGAGAGATGGCTAATGGACCTTAACTGAAAAATTTAAAGCATGTTCTCATAAGTGGTTCTAATGAATGAGACCCTCTAGGATGACATGAGAGAAGTTCTCAAAAGCTTCAAGTCATGAAATGCAAAGGATGTAAAGACCAAAAAGGCCCTTTACTTAACTTTATGAAATAAAAGAAGTTGAAACCTAGGTGTGGGGGACCATTTTCCCTATGATAGTGAATGGTATAAGATTTTTTAATGGGGTTGGCAATGTGAAATATGAATTCAACAACTAAATAGAATGTTGGCCTAAACAAAGAACCTTGAAAGTATTATAAGGGAGGATTCAAAATACTATAGAACCCTATAATAGTGATGACAAGTAGGACTCAAAACCCTTAGCTACCAACCAAATATTTAAAATGTGACAAGATTTTGAGATTGAACATAAAAAATTTGCAAGTTCCAACAAATCCAACAAAAAATAATAATTTTGATACATAGAAAAAAGTTATGTTATAGCCAATAAATCATTTCTAAATTATAACTAGTTTGAATTTGAAACTGCATTAAGAAAAAATATTCAATGAAATGCTATGAAACCAATTCCATGTACTAGATATCATAGTTACAAATCTAAATTAAAAAAAAAAAAGAATTATATACTTCATAGAAGAAAGTTATGTGTTAGCCAGTAATGTCACTCTTTAAAAATGGTGTTTACTATTGAAAACTAGTTTTCTAAGGAGATGGAAAAAGAAGAGAAATCTAATTCCAAATAAAATGAGAAAAATATATTTATAATCTATAATAGAAATGTCACAAATCACTAGTTTACATCATCTTCAAATTCTTCATGGTTTAGCCACTGTAGGTGCCTGAAAGTGAAGATTTAATTAAAAAAAATTAGTTCAATATCTAGTTTG
Source organism: Sequoiadendron giganteum (assembly GCA_007115665.2). Taxonomy (NCBI): domain Eukaryota; kingdom Viridiplantae; phylum Streptophyta; class Pinopsida; order Cupressales; family Cupressaceae; genus Sequoiadendron; species Sequoiadendron giganteum. The sequence continues at coordinate 406,734,270 of CM021100.1, read as the reverse complement.
GCCAAAAATTGTAAACCAATATTGTGGGATCACATAGGTTTCAAGGTACGGTACTTTATGTCACTTCTTTCTTACTTCGACTTCCACCACTTCTCCCGATTTTTACACAAATGTGATTTTCCTTAACTTAGTAGCTGACTTTATTATTTATCATTTTTCCCTAATTTTTCATTTATTACTTTTCCACTTTAAAGTTGTTAACCACTTTGTTATATACTTTGTAGAGCTGAAAGAGCTCCACAATTTTCTTGATTTGCATGATTTCTATTAGAATTTTCTTTAACACCATAAAAATAGAGATCCATATCACTTCTCTTTGTGTCATAACAAGACACCTCATAAATCATGGGCTTGATAGGATTATATACCTACTCTGCCTTACACCATTATTTGATTTAATTCATAGAAGAAATACCTACATCGGATGCAGATATAGGATCATTTATTTTATCCTTATCCTTAGGTTCTTCCTTCTTTCTCCAAATTCTTGCCATTTTTTTTTTGACTTCATCAGGATTTACCTTGCTCATAGGCTTGCTCTTTTGTTTTGGATTAGGTTTCTTCCCAATTTTTCTCTTACAAAATTTTGATACATCTCCTAGTTTGTTGAAGGAGTGGCATACAAAATATCTTTGATAAAAAGAGTTTGTGTTCATCCATATCCTACACTAATTAGCCTTGTGTCCAAAAATATTGCATATGTAATAGTAGCATTGAAAGGAATGAATTCCTCTACTGATATCAAACTTGTTCATCATTACCCGACTTCTACATTCACCAAATTTATGTCCAAACTGATTGTAGACATAACAATGTCCACCAAAGAATTCAACATTCTAATTCATTCTATTTTGGTTCATCATACTTCCACATTCTATTTCTCTATGTCTGAAGTTATTGCATGAGTAACAAAATCCATTAAAAGATGGATGCTTTTGAGCATTAGGTTGTCAAATGGGAATCCTTCTAATTGTAGTGTCGAAAAATGGGTCCTTTGACATTTTAACATTTTTTAGGTCCTCCTTGTGGATTTTGGCATAATTTTGCCTTGATTTAGTGTTCTAATATGGATAACGTATTCAAATTAAGTCTTGGGCCCTTGTGAACTAATGGATTTGATGATACCTTGCAAAGGTGTCATAAAGTGTTGTAACACACTTTCACACTTTTCTAGGGTTTTATCAGTTAACTAAGCATAATAAGCATACTTTTAATCATAATTAACATTAATCTTTCATTATTTGGAGTGTTGTAAAGTTTTGTAACACACTTTCACATTCCTCTAGGATTTTATTTAATAATTGGGCTTTCTTATGCTTTAATTGGCCCTTTTTTTATCCACAAGCCTCATTTATTACATCTTCTCGAGGATAATCCTAACACCAATCAATAACCAATCATAGTTCAAGTGTTCCTAGCTTTTGTGGCCTTGATTTAGTGTCTGGGACTCATTCACCAGCTTGGGTAAATGAGTCCCACCTACGTCTTTTTGGCCTTGTTGTAGATTTCACAAATTTCTAGTCACTTTTGATTTTTCATCCCATACATTATATGTGATGTGACTCATTCATAACCTTGGATGAATGAGTTCTATGTGATGAAAATTCAAAATTAAATCAAATTTCTATTGGGACTTTATTATCCTAGATTTGATGTTAGCTTATAGTGTTGTAATTTTTGGTATTCTTGCATAATTGAGTATAAATACAAGGTTCTTTCTCTTATTTCTCCCTCAAAGAAATCAAGTACTCATCCTTATATAAAATTGAGTTCACACTTGAGCATTTGAGGAAGAACATTTAAGGAAATTAGGGGAAGACTATTAAGTATTCAAAAGAATTCTTGAAGCATCAATCATCATTTCAAAGATCACATTCTTCATGTTTGTTATTGTGCTAACAATTGTGATGTACAATTCATGATTCAAGCAAGTATTACATTCAAGATCTATCAACATCAATAAATAATCAAAGAAAACATCCATTGTAGATATTTTAAGCATAAATACAACACCTTATTTCTAGGATTTGGTGAATTTCAACATTACCTTTTGTTCATTCATCATTCTCCCTTTACATTTTATTTCATTTCAAGGTTTAATTACCAAGAATGGGTTTGACCAAGGAAAACCCCTATTCTCTAACCCCATAACATTTTTTCATCTTCTTGTGTGTGATTTGCATGTCTAGGTTGCAAATTTGTCAAGGAGAAAAGTTGTAAAAAAGTTTACAAGTCTCTAAAGGTTTTCAAACTTTCCATTCAACCTTGGAGAATCTTGGAGAAGACCTATAGGTGTTATTTTGTAGAGCCAGATCTAAAAACTAATTAGAAAGAGCAGAGTAGACTAAGAGGCACATAATCCACTTCAAAAAAATTAGAAAATTAGAAGTGGATTGATTCACCAATATTTGTGAATGAGTCCCACTATATATGATTGAATAGGAATTTTGCAGATCCGGATACCCTTTTGGCTAAAACCCATTTCTCCAAAATTTCCCCAAAACTAGATTGATTCATCTAACTTGGTGAATGAGTCCCAGTCAACATAAATAGAAGACTTTTTCATGATCCAGATCTCCATTCAGCCTTCTTTAGTCTCCCAAGTGCACACATTCCAATCTCATAGCTTCTTATTGCATTTTTCTTATCTTTCTAGGTCATTTTGCATATTACACCGTGTTTTCAAACATCTTCTTTTCCAAGTTTACACTTGGTGGTGAACCCCTCATTTGACATCATTCAATTCCCCAGAACATTCCCTTTTCCATATTCCAATATTCTTTGCATTGAAATCTCAAGGATTTGTTCTTGATTAAAAAGAGCAAGAAAATTGACCTCTTTCCTTTTAGGTCCAAAACCCTAGAAGCCAAAGAGAAAGCGCACACCCCAATTTTCAACTTTTCATTTTGGTGAAACTACATTTAGGGCATTATAATTCTAATTTGGATAACATTTACATCCTATATTTATCTTGCATTAACATTGCATTAGATTTTATATTAGTTAATTTGCATTCTAGGTTTTCAATTCTTGCATTAGTGAAAAGCTCATTATTCCATTTAATTTCATTAAAAATCAATCAAATTTTACAATTGCATCTCAAATTAGCATTAAAAACATAAAAATAATAAAACACAATTCAAAAATTCAAATTTAAAAAAAAAAAATAGTACTGGGACTCATTCAGCACCTTGGGTGAATTAGTCCCCTTGCATATTTTGCATTGCATTTTTTGGTATTGACACTTCAATATTTGAGTTTTTTTTTGTTGCTTATGCATTTCAGTTTTAATTTCAAGAATTTTAGTTATAAGCATTTCATTCTTATTAGCTTGCATTTCATTTTCATTCACCACACATTTAGTAGCCTTTCCATGAGTTTTTGGTGTCCTATTGCTAATACCATAGTGAAAAGAAGTTCAAGATTCATGTCATCCCATGAGAGAACAATCATTGTGGATCTTAGGTTATCTAGATCTTCCACTTCTAGTATTGACACTAGTACACTAGGCATGGATAACACCCTTAGTAACTCTTTTCCTTCAAGTAGAATGCATGTTGAACCCAAGAACAATAACATCCTGAAAGAAAACCTAATCCACATTCATGAGGAACTAGTAAACTTACAACATCAAATAAACCTTGGAAACATTTCAACTACTACAATTCCTACAATAGAAAACATTCACCTTATGTTTGAAAGTGAAGATGGCCTTGACCTTGTGAAGACCATAGTGAAAATCCTTAGCAAGAATCTTCCCTCAACCACTAGTTTTCCCTTACCCACAAACAATTTTCCAAGCCAAGGAAGAACTCAAATTACTCCTCCCACAACAATAGCCTCAATCACTACCTACACACCTCCTCATGTGACAATAATGAAACAAGTTAGTAATGTCATTCCTTCCTGGGTATTCCAGCTAGCATCCTAGCTCCTATGTGGCATCACATGTTATATCTCCCACTACATTGCCACCTATAAAAATTCCATTCAGGTGTCCCACAAACATATACACTCCATCACCACTATCACTTCCATCTCATAGAAAAAGAAATGACCCTCTCATAAATCATCTTTTCCAAACTATGTAACCCCTTCAAAAGCAAGTTTTTACCATCAACCAAAATAAAAATGGCCCACCCACATATTATGTCAAAAGAAGTCTATTATCCTTAGAGATATTATGAACACCAATGCTCCAAGGTGTAGAGGTACCTAGATTTCAGAAATATGGAGGGAAGGGAGATCCTTCTAACCATGTTAATTTCTACACTACCTTATGTAGTGAATTTTTCCTTGATGATAAACTTTTGGCAAAGGTCTTTCCTAGGCCCTTAAATGACACCACCTTGGAGTGGCTCTCTTCTCTACCAAATAAATTGATTTGTTCATTTGATGAACTTGTTGAGGCACTTATTAACCATTTCCAAGTGCATATGACTCCCAAGATGACCTTGGCCAAATTTATGAGATGTAAGAAAAAGGAGGATGAAAAGATAACTGACTTTATCTCATGATATCAATCACTTTATTCCCAAGTCAATGTTGAGATCCCTGACCCAAACCTTCAAAAGATGTTAATAGAAAATTTGCAAAGAAAAATCCAAGACAAGTTGACCTTGATGAAATTCCCATCCTTCATGCACTTATGCACTACACTCCATGATTGTCAAAATTTAGTTTGTAGTCTAGATACAAAGTCCACTCCTAGTCGAATCGAGAGATCTGAGCCCACACACCAAAAAAATTACCAACCCTTTAGAAAAAAAAGAAGGGTTCCTTCAATTCAACCTCCCTCAAAAACCAACTCAAAATATCAATAACCAAGTCACTGCTGTCAAAGCCACATTTCCCTTTAGTTATGGAGATCCAAAGAGACAATTCACTCCCTTACCTAATACCCTTCATAATACCATGTCTCAACTTTTAAACCAACAAATGATTACCCTACCTCCCATCAAAACACCTGACCTAATAAGCCTTTACCTTTGAGATTTAAATCAAATTCTTATTGCCACTATCATCAAAAAAATGGACATGACATAGAGCATTGAAAATGTCTTAAACATCTCGTGTAAGACCTCACTGATTCTGACCGTCTATCTATTTTAGGTACCAGTGATGAAGGCAATAAGTCGATTTCCCCTCCGAACATTTTTTTTCAAATTTTCACCAATCCCATGCCAAAACATAATATTTCATTTTTCAAAGCTAGAGAAACTTGAAAGAATGATGTGATGAATGTTGATACTGATGACGAAAAGATTGATTATGTTCTAACTAATGCTATCAATTTAAATCCTATAGACAAAATGACAGGGGTGAGAGATATCATCCCTCATAAGGGCCAAACTAAGAGTCCTCTTGATAAATCTTTCTCCTCTAAGGATATACTTAAACATTTTCCTGATGGTCCTCTTTACATAGCTAACCATATCAATGCCAAGCCCACTAATGGCATATTAATAGATATTGCCTATGGAGAGAATGTGATCACTGAGGAATTTCTACTTTTGCATGAGCTCTATCAAGATGAATATGATAAAATGAAAGCATGGATCAAGACACACAATGGTTTTGCATTCCCTACGATTGGATTGGTCACCTTACCATTACAAATAGGACCAAAAACATTAGATTTTACATTCTCTATCATCCCGTAATCAAAACAATTTCATGTGAATTTGGGCCACCCATGGCTTCACTCCATAGAATTTTTCCCTTTGGTTGTGCATAAATGCTTAAATTTTCTCTTTAACAATGAGATATTCATTGTTCACCATAGTGTCTTTAACCCCTTGTCATTTAAAGGAAAATTTTCCCTAGAGTCCTTTAGGCCTAAGCCCATGGAACCTATAAAGCCAAGAGAAGACTTCTTTTTCTTTTCGTATCAAAATTTCAAGATAAAGAAGATAGCGGAACTATCTCTCTACAACATGTCCCTATCCACCTCTGAGCCTAAGACAAGACCAAAATAATTGAGACCAACCTAAGACAGAAACCTCACCTACCTCTTACAAGAAACCAAGAAAAAATTAAACCAACCCCACCAAACCTCTAAGAAAAAAAACAATTTTACAAATTCAAAGAGAAAGTGGTTGAACAACCTCCCATGGTTCCTTCTTTTCCTCCCCTTAGGGAAGAAAAGAAACCTATGGTTGATCAACCCACTGTAATGCAAATAAAAAATAGAACCAAAAGAAATAGAAGTATTAGGGAGCATAGATGTAGATTTCATTCCCTTACTCGCAAGTTAAATGATGAGTTACACAAATAAAATCAAGATTCAAACTTGATTGAAGCAATGCATGATGACCCTCCTCCCCTACCAAAGCAAGACAATTCAATGCATCCTCAACAACAAGAGTTGAACTCTTCAATTGAAATTATTCTTCTACCTCCTGTTGTGATCAACTTATATGAGGATGTCGAGGTTGCCAAAATAGACAAAGAGGTGCATGATGAACTCAATATGTTATTTTCCTCCTCCATGAGCTTAAACAAAAAATATTTTATAAAAAATGCTGAAATTGGTGCTTCTCCTAGTTTATTAGTTGCTCTTGTCCCTCTAGCTAGTTGCCTCCCTATGGTATACACAAACTATGATTGGGAAGCAAATGAATTTCTCATAGGTTGTCTCACATTTTCCTTACTAGTATTTTTGCATCATTTATTTTTATTTCATTTGTGTGATTTCATGTGTATGATGTGATCCCCTGTGATGTTTTTTTTTCTCTTTCTTTGTGACATTCCTCTATTTTTAAATTCATTATTCCCTATGTCATCCATATCTTTCACTTTTTCATCTTTTTCTTTTTATTTTTCTTGTGTTTTCCTTTTTGGGATGGCACAAGGTATCGCTTGATTCATGTCTCCTTAATGTTGACTCAAAAGGATTTCTTTTTCTCTTTCCTTTTCATTTCATCTTTATCTTTTCCTTATGTTTTCCTTTTGGGTATGCCACAAGGAATCGAGACATTCATGTATCCTTCATGTTGACCCAAAAGACTTTATTTTTCTTGTGTTTTCCACTTGGGGATGATGCAAGGCATCGATACATTCATGTATCCTTCATGTTGACCCAAAAGGCTTTCTTTTTCTCTTGCATTTTCATTTCATCTTTATCTTTTTCTTGTGATTTCCTTCTTGGGATGATGCAAGGCATCGAGACATCATATGTCTCTTCCATGTTGACCTCAAATTTTCTCTTTTTTTTTTCTTTCTTCGTGTCATTCTTCTAGTTCTATGTGTATTTGGGGGATGATGACAGTTCTAATCTCTCTCAAAAACATTGCAAAAAAGAACATACTAACCCAAAATCGATAGATCCCTTATGTGTTTCATGTTTTCATTTTGGGGGTAACCCATCTCTTTTATTTTTCTCTCACATGATGCAACTTTACTCGAAAACATATTTCTTCGCATAGGGATTTCCAAGTTGGCTCTCATGTATTTCTTATTGTTTTCATTTTTTATTGGCTACTTTAAAGTAATCTCTCATAGGATAGTGTTTAGCAATTTCTTTAAAGTGGGGGCGTACATTGGCATTATTCTTTTTCATGGTTCTTGGTGTAGCCTTATTGCTTCATACGATAATTTTTCTCTTTGTCGATGAAATTAGGTGTGATATCATTCATAAGCATGACCTCTCTTAACATATTGCATTCCTCTTAGTGGCTTGATGTGACACACCGCATCCCCTAAGTTGCAAATTTTATGTTCTTTGATTGGTCCTCTCTTGGAGACATTAGGCACAATGTTCCCTAAGTTAAAGACCACACATGAACTTAAGACAAAAATCCTTTGAACATTTCCTATTTTTGTATTTTACATTTTTTATATGGCCACCTTGCATAATACATCTTGCATGCATCTAGAGAAATCCCTTTTATTCATAAGGTCCAAGCATATGAAGCTTCTTTTCTCTCATGAAGCTCAAAAATTATTTTTATGTGGTGCCTTATTAAAGTTATTAGGAGGTATAACTATGGAATGGTTGAGTAGGAAGCCTAATCTGAGGCATGACTTTGCATATATCCACTTGCATGTGTGTGTGAGTAAATATTTGCCATGAGTGTATGTTTCTCACCTTTTAGGACTTCTCAGTCGATGAACAACCATGAGTTATGTCACCTCAAACTGAGTATACATTTTTTGGACAAAGAACCTAGATTTGATCCACATCATGATAGACAAATGATTGAAGCTTGATCTGATTCTCTTTTATTTATTTTCTTTTTCTCATCTTTGGCAATGTATGATTGGCCTTATCGATGTTCTTTATATCATTGTCATGTGTGTTCCTTGGTGCTTATGTTGGTTTGTCATGGTATTTTGATAATGTGGGCTTGATAATCCCTCTTTATCATTGTCATCTCATCTTTCTAGCATTGGTACATAGGAACCCCTCTTGATGTGTGTTTTTCTACTTTATTGTTAGTTGGAAGCACGTTCATCCTCTCACTAAAGTGAGGGATAAATGTAGTTTCAAAAATGGGTCCTATGACATTTTCACAATTGTTTGGGTCCTCCTTGTAGATTTTCACTTAATTTTGCCTTGATTTAGTGTTGTAATGTGGATAACACATTCATAGTAGGTCTTGGGCCCTTGTGAACTAATTGATTTAATGGTACCTTGCAAAGGTGTTGTAACACACTTCCACACTTTTCTAGGGTTTTATCAATTAACTAAGAATAATAAGAATACTGTTGATCATAATTAACATTAATATTGTCTTATTTGGAGTGTTGTAAAGTATTGTAACACACTTTCAAATTCCTTTAGGATTTTCATTAATAATTGGGCTTTCTTATACTTTGATTGACCCTATTTGGCATCCACAAGCCTCATTTATTACATCTTTTCAAGGATAATCTTGACACCAATTAGTAACCAATCATAATTTAGGTGTTCCTAGCTTGTGTGGTCCAAATTTAGTGTTTGGGACTCATTCACCACCTTGGGTGAATGAGTCCCTCCTAGGTCTTTTTCACCCCGATGCAAGTTTCACACATTTCTAGAATTTTTTTATTTTTGGTCCCATAAATTATGTGTGATGGGACTCATTCACCACCTTGGCTGAATGAGTCCCGTGTGAGAAAAATTCAAATTTAAATCAAATTTCCAGCTTGATTTTATTCTCCTAGATCTGATGTTGGCTTGTAGTGCTATAATTTTTTGAATTCTTGCATAATTGAGTATAAACACAAGGTTCTTGCTCTCATTTCCACCCAAATCAATCAAGTACTCATCCTTATAGAAAATTGATTTCACAAGAGAATTTGAGAAAGAGAATTAAAGGCATTCAAGGGTAGATTATCAAGTATTCAAGAGCATTCTTCAAGCACCAATCATCATGTCAATGATAACTTCATCGTGTTTGTTATTGTGCTAAAAATTGAGATGTAGAGTTCATGATTCAAGCAAGTATTACATTGAAGATCTATCAACATCAAGAAAGAATCAAAGACCACATCAATTGCAACCATTTCAAGAATAATTTCAGCACCTTATTGCTAGGGTTTGGTGAGTTGTAACATTACCTTTTTTTAATTCATCATTCTCCCTTTACATTTTCTTTCGTTTCAAGGTTTAATTACCAACAAGGGGTTTGACCAAGGCAAACCCCTATTCTCTAACCCGATAAATTTTTTCCCTCTTCTTTTGTGTGATTTACAGGTCTAGGTTGTAGATTTGTCAAGGAGGAAAGTTGGAGAAAAGTTGTCTCTAAAAGTTGTCAAAGTTTCCATTCAACCTTGGAAAAGCTTGAGGAATACCTGTAGGTGTTATTTTATAGATTTGGATCCAGAAACCTATTAGAAAGAGCAAAGTAAATCATGAGACACATAATCCACTTCAAAATTTCCATAAAAGTAGAAGTGGACTAATTCTCCACTATTGGTGAATGAGTCCCACTATATAGGCCTGAACAAGATTTTTGTAGATCTAGATACCCTTTTGGTTGAAATCTATTTGTACACATTTTCCTTAAAATTGGACTGATTCACCTAGCTTGGTGAATGAGCCCCTGTCGACATAAATATAATATTTTTCAATGATCTAGATCTCCATTTTTCCTTCTTTAGTCTCCCAAGTGCACACATTTTGGTCTCATAGCTTCTTATTGCATTTTTCTTATCTTTCTAGGTCATTTTGCATATTACACTATATTTTCAAACACCTTTTCCAAGTTTACACTTGTTGGTGAACCCCTCATTTGACATCATTCAATTCCCTAGGACATTCACTTTGCTAGATTCCAATCTCCTTTGCATTGAAATATCAAGGGTTTTTTCTTGAGTGAAAAGAAAAAGAAAATTGGCCTCTTTTCTTTTAGGTCCAAAACCCTAGAAGCCAAAGAGAAAGCACACAACCCAATTTTCACCTTTTCACTAGTATTGATTTTTTGTTCCTTGGTTTGATAACCATTCCTTTGGGGTTTCCATTAATCGGCCACTTTGTTGTAGATCGGTTTGGTTTTTGAGATTTTTCCTTCTTCGAGTCCTAAAGCACCTTTATCATTTGTAGGCTTTTGAGATGAAATTAGTTCATCACACATTGTAGAAATTTCCTTGAATCTTTGTTCATTTAAATTCACTTTTTCCAGATTAGTCATTAAGGTTACTTCTTCTTGTTCAAGCTTCATGCATTCATTAGTTTTAGTCTGGATCTCAACTTTTTGACATTACTCAATTTGCTTCCTTTCTTCTATTTCTAATTGTAGTTTGGTAATATCCTCATTTTTCTTCTTCATTTGATCATTGACTTATCTATGTCTATATTTGAATTTTTTAATCTATTCTCTCAACTTTCTGATACACTCATTTTCTTCTTTCAAATTTCCTTGTAGATTTTCTTTCTCATCCTCACTTTTCTTCAATTCCTTCAGGACAACATTGATCTCTTCAGATATGGAGTTTTTTTCTGGAGGACCAAAATGATAATTCCTAGCCATGTATTCAATTTTCAGGACCTTCCTTACTTGCAGTAAGACTTCTTCTGAGGAACCAAACTCTAATACCAATTTTTGAATATCTAGAATATTGAGAGCGGGGGTGAATTAGTATTCAACTGACCCAATTAATTATTAACCATCCAATTATCAATCCAACTTAACAAAAATGGTGAGCCAAAACATCAAGCAGATCATAACACATTTACACCAAGATTTTTCTGTGGAAAACACAAAATGGGAAAAACCACAGTGAGGATTAGCTCACAATATATTATAACCAGTTATAAGATATTACAAGGCTCATTTCCATGACTCACTATCCTTATAAAGGCTCACAACCTGAATAAAAAAGGTGGCTTAATGCCAGGGTAAAAAAGATGTGGCTCACTGCCAAGAATGAATTGTAGAAGTGCACCTACATAGTGCAAAATGTAGTATTGGTTAAGCTCTAGACTTTTTCTCTGTTTTTCGCTACATAAAACACTTATTAGTAGCTCTGCACTATTTCCCTTGTCGCATAGCTTGTCCTATCACCTTTTTTTTATTTCATCACTTAGGTCATCATAGATATATGCAAACAGAACACCCATTATTAATTAGCTTGGATTTAATAGGGAAATACATAAAATAGAAAAGATCTTCTTGGCTTAGTAAAAAATTCAAAACGTGTTGTCAAAATTTTAGGTCAGCCCGAATCTAAGGAAAAAAGTACATAGAAGATACACCTTTTCAGCCAAAAGAATACCAAATTCCTCTCATCAAGGTAGACCAACTAGATCACAAAAATATGTTGACAACACATGTATACCTGTAGCTAACACACCTGATCAATATATCCAATAATCATTGAATTTCCTCTTGTTGTGAAGTGTTAGTGTAATATATTATTTACTACACTAACATAAGTTAACTTAGGTTATACTAACCCTAGGTTGCATTTTATCTTGTAATAATGTTGTTAGGGTTTGCTTGTTGTCACGTGTTGTTAGATCAAGACACATGGCAACATCTTAATGCATCTTGTATCTCACCCTTTCTTATATAAGGAGGGTTATTATATCATTTGTAACATCCTTTTTACCTCATCATTTGAGATGTTTTAATATCAAGCAAGCTCATTCTTGCATATCCTCTTGTGGAAGATTTATCATTGTTTTTGTAGGTGTTCCTGGTTATTAATCTTATTCAAGATTTCTAACATGGTATCAAAGCCCTTCTTGCAAGACTCTTCCCAAATTTGAGGATTGAGCTATGGCTGTAAGATCTTCTTTGAGGTTGTCTCCATATTAAGGCTTTCTTGGAAGGTCACTTTTGGTGCATGTTGGAGGAAATCTGAGCTCATATCCAAGTCCAGGGCTGTCGAGAAAGTTAGATCTGGCTTTTGCTTCACCGAAGTAGAGATCGTGATACACAATTGCAGAATCGGGGTTTCAAGTTCAAATCTGACAACCGACTTGCATATTTTGCATTTTTAATCAACATTGTAGGTTCCAACATGCCTTTTCATGTTTTAGGTAGCTGATTCAACCTTTGCATGTCATTTTTTTGTTGCTGGGGTCATTTTTTATTTCTAAAGGCGTCTATTTTACACTAGATCTACATCTTTTGTACATCTGCAAGAAAAAATGCCATCTGGGTAATTTTTAGTTTTTGCATGCAGTCTGTATATTTTTCAGAAATGAACTCAAAAAGCTCCAGCCATACCCCTCTCCATTGGCAGTTTCAGATTTGAAGGCAGTTTTCCAATTCTCCGTTCTTGCTCATACGAACTTCATTTCTCATGATTATTTTTTTGAATTTGGCTATTATTTTGTGCTCTATCCACTAGTGTAGAATTTTTTTGGTTTTGATGCAGAAATTTTTCAGAAATTGCAGATTCTCAGTCATGACATTGCACGGTTCTCATTTTGGGAACTTCAAAGAAGCATAACTTTCTCATACAACCTCGTATCGAGGTGATTCTTTTTTTGAAAGTGCATGCTTTTTCAAATAGATTGTAGTGGTGCTGTTAGTTTTACTTTTTTGAGTTCCAATACTATAGTTTCAGTTTACACCCTATTTGTGAGGGTTTTGTAATGCATTGAAATCAAGATCACTTAGTATTTCTTGCTGGTGGAAGTTGTAAACGCACTAATATAAAGTTCCAAATCATATTTTCTTGGGGGGGTTCTTTGATTGAGTGAAAAGGGGGGGTTCAATGTGTTGACTCTTGCTAGCACATATTCTCTTTTAGAAACATAATTTTATGCATCATATTTCTTTATGGGGTTCTCATTTCATCCTACTTTGATCACGTTGAAATGGGGAAACTACACACAATGGAGAAATGGTATCATCACACATCTTCGATGGCTTCATTTGTTGCCAAATTTGTATAATATTGTTCCCCCTCCTGGTACTGACAGTAAGAAATTTGCTTGGAATTGCAAAAGGGATCATGTCTTAGGAGTCATTGCAATGCATATTGATGTTTCCACCTTGAAAAGTGTTGATCATTGTGATTGCCCTCATACTCTTTGGACTAAAATTTGGGAGATACATGGAGATCATGACATTCAGCCATTCCCAGATGATCCTATTTCAGATTATCTTGTGCCTCTTTATCTTTCCGACAAGATACCCTATGATCCAGATACTATGCGGGAGTTTGAATATTTGGAATACTTTGAATCTTCAGATGAGGATGAGGATGAAGAGGGTTCTTCCGATGGTCCTGCTTCTCCATCAGAGACAGTTGATGTACCTTCACCTTCAGTGATTTCATTAAAATCAGTATCACTTTGTCTTCCTGATTGGAATTCCTATCTATCAAACATTGCATCCTTGTTTGTGGAGTCTCACATTTCAGATTTGAAGGACATATTTGAGGTGATATCTCTCCTATTTGATGACATTCATTGCACTCATGTTGTCAAATCATCATAGTCTTTGGATTTTGTTCAGCATCTGTTTCCGCATCGTCCTGATTTGTCACCTTCTACATTAATCGGGTATGTCCTTGAGTGGGTTGTGGCATCTTCATCTTCATCAGGCAAGGAGACACATGAGAAACTTTTAGAGACATCATCAAAATTCATATACATCCATCCTTCCTTCAATTCCTATTCGGAATGGGAAGCATCTCTGTACTTGCACTGGTTTTGTTTCTTTCGAAAGGGAGACAAATTATTTATCGACATTGGATCATGTTTTGTCTACATACACTTACCTTTTCTGTAGGTGTTCACATATTTTGGGGGGGCTATATTGTCTCTCTATTTCCCTCCTATGGGGGGGCCATTGATTGTATTGTATTCATGTGATGATTGTTGTCCTTGGGGGGATGATGTTGAGTCCTCCAATCATCACCTTTTTGCATTTCATCTCCTTTTTTCAAAGAGGGGTTTTCTTCCCACTGGGTTTTCCCTTTTTCTCCATTTAGTGGGAGATTAGTTGCATTTTCATCCTATGTACATGGGTACCTAATATGGTCATCAGTCGGGACCAATCATCATCATGCATAATCATTGCATTTTCATTTCCTCCCTAAGTTGCACTTATGGGGGGGTGTTAGTGTAATATATTATTTACTACACTAACATAAGTTAACTTAGGTCATACTATCCCTAGGTTGCATTTAATCTTTTAATAATGTTGTTAGGGTTTCCTTCTTGTCACATGTTGTTAGATCAAGACACATGGCAACATCTTAATGCATCTTGTATCTCACCCTTTCTTATATAAGGAGGGTTATTATATCATTTGTAACATCCTTTTTACCTCATCATTTGAGAGGTCTTAATATCAAGCAAGCTCATTCTTGCATATCCTCTTGTGGAAGATTTATCATTGTTTTTGTAAGTGTTCCTGGTTATTAATCTTATTCAAGATTTCTAACATGAAGACTACTAGATCAAGCTACAGATGGGTAAAAGTACAAAGCTATGTCACACTTTCAACCAACTTATCAGCACAACTGAATTTAAGCATTTCTAACTAAAGTCAATTTTGGTCAAATATATGATCTAGTAAGATTCATTCTAGCTAAGTTAGATACTTCCACAACTTTTTCAACTAAAATTGTTGGCTAAAAATATATGGAGCACCACTTTCAGTCTAATTTACCAAAAAGATAAAATTATATGAAAAACTTGAAGTTTCAATAACTCCTACTAATGTCAATAACATTTTAAAAAATAATAATAATACCCTTTTGTAGATCCATAAGTGTAGTTTTCAAAAATATATTTGATTTAATAGTTTAATTATTACTTATATTTTACTTTTTATTTTTACTAAAAGTAGGTTATCAACACAAAATATTAGGTTCATTACCATGCTAAGGAAAAATATTAAAACTTATTAAAAAAAATATAAAAAACTATGATGCACTAGATAAAAGAATCTATTTGAAGATGGTATAATTTTTTTCCATTTTAGATCAATATTTAACAGGAAAGTTGACATCCCATGAAAATAACTTTTCTTTAATTCACACACAATTTAATATTTATTTTAATATATATATATTTATCGAAATTGGAAAAAATAAAATCCATGCACTAAAGTTTCACGTTATAAATACACACAAAAAATTTGAAAGAAAAAAAAAATACTATAAAAATGTTGACGTCTCGTGCAACTTCATTTTTCAACATTTTATCAGCAACTAAATTATAGTTTTAATTTATTAAAAACTTGTTTAAAATATTTTTTTATTTTAAAAAAAAATACAAACATAAAATATACTAAAAGTATATATATTATACTAGTTTAGATCATTTCAAAATTCAAAACATATATATGCCACTTTTTAGTGGTTCAAGTTTAAACGTTGGATCAGTATTGGTTGTTTCCTTTATAGAGTGTGACACAACTTGATGTTTTTACCTAGATTGGACCATAAATAGTTACCAACCAATGTTGGCATCAATGAAAACCAAAACGAAGGGCACCTTCTTCATTCTTCTAAAAAAACTATGTTTCCAAATTCTGCAATTTTTCCTCTTTGACTCTTTCATCACCTTCATGCACCCCTTCCAAAACATCCTAGGCCTCCTTAGTAGTCTTCAAATTTTTAACCTTAATCAACTTGGAATGTACAAGACTATTCTTCAAAATGTACTTCACCTTATTGTTCACTTCATGTGCTTTGATCTCATTAGTTGTACTTGGACCATTAGGAGGAGGAGTGGAAGGATTCCTATAAGCAATATCCACATCATATCCACAATACTACAGCTATTATTCCATCAGTATTTTCTAGATAGCTAATTAGTTCCATCAAACCATAAATAATCATAAGTAACTTTGCTAGCCATACTGGACCTTCCTTAAATAATTAAGCTCTTCTCCAAGGAACCAAGCTCTGCTACCAATTGTTGAACAAGACAACTAAGAGGAGGGTGAATTAGTTGTCACAAATTTAAACCTTAATTTATTCAACGAAACTAATCCTTTACACTTCTTAAATGATCACACATTCAGTCCAAGTTTAGATAATTAAAACCATCACACAAACACATCAACAACAAATTCATGTGCAAAACCAAATGTGGTAAAAACCACAATAAGTATTAAATAAAACTATAGAGAATATAAAAACTATTTACAAAAGGATCATTTCCTAAGAAACAAGGCTCACTACCAAAACAAGGTCTCACTATCAAGATTAGGACTCACTATCCAACAAGGCTAACAAACCGAAGGGCTCACTACCACAGAGAGAAAAAGAAGATAGACAAGATATGTTACAAAGAGAAGACAATCTCAAGGCAACAAAAAAATCCACCACAATTTTCTCCACCATTTGTAGAGATGCATGAATGATAAAGTACACCTTCAACTCACTACATTTGGAAACTCATGATTTAGGCTTCAAACTAATCTAACAAACTTACCAATTCACATTAATCTCACATTTATCTTCTCTATTTCTTTGCACTTATCTCTTTGTCCATCTTTCACCACTAACTCATCCTGTATTTATACCATCTTCAACTTTGAAACATATCCAAAGTCTTCCATCTAACATTAAATTCAAATTAGGTCAGCACCAAAAAATCCTAGGGTGGAATTATAATGAGGGCAACCCAACCACATGCTTCATCAACTCTAATGATAATGTTCAACACAAGTTTAGACAAACCAGTGTAAAACAAAAAAAAATTAAGCACAAACCTTCGAAATAGAAAAATTATCTTCAATACAATCATAACAAATTAACTCTAGAACTGCAAGTCATAAGACTTTACCAAAAAGAAATCTACACCAACAACATTTCTCTCAAACCTCAACCAGAAACACATAAAACCTTAGTTCACAACTGGTGAACCTAACTCACACTATAGAATGAATCAATATAAAAAAATATTAATATAGTAGCTTCCGACAACCATGGTCAACATATCTGAACCACACAAACATAGAAGAAAATCCTAGAGAAAAACTTGTAGCAACCACTAAACACCTACAACCTTTTTTAATTACAATTTTCTCAATATCCTCGACATGAACAACCAATAACTAGCAACCATTAAATAAATGAAAACAACAACTATTTGATAACCAATTGACCAATTGAAATCAATGAAAACACCTTCATTCTTTTTATTCTTGCAACAAATTTGACGAAATCTAGAGATACTACATTTCTCCCAGATCATAGCTAGACACACCAAAATGCACATTTCACATACTGGTGAAGATATCTTGCATTGTAAAATGATATAGAAGCCCAAATTATATTTATAGAAAGTACCAACATCGATGAAAAATACGTTAGATCTTCACAAGAACATTATCAATACAAAGCACATCCTAGAGAATACACTGAATACATGTAGACCTTCTTTATTAAAATTTTCTCAATATCCTTGCATACACAATCAATAACCAACTTCCATGACATAGTTTAAATCAATGAAAATATCAACTAGTTGACATAAATGACAACACCTTCATACTTGTAACAATCTCCCCTATTTTCATTGATGGAAACACATGATGTGAAAACCAATCAAGGATAGCACAACAACTCTAAACACAACAACATCATACTTGCAACAATCTCCCCTATGAAGATGGACTTTTTCACATGATTCTTTCTCCCCCTTTGACATCAATGGAAAGGAAAAATATATTGTGCATTGTTCTCCCTTTTTGACATTAAGAACATTACCAATATGAATACTGAACCTTAGGATTACACCCAATCAATTGAACAATGACAACACAAGACACTACCTACTCCCCCTAAGATGTAGCCATCAACATCACTCTAGAAAAAATATAGACCCATGGATCCACTGGACTAGTACATCTCCATATGCATCAAGTTCAAGATAGGAGGGGTAATAACCCCTAACTTCTTGTGAAGATACAAAAAATTATCTTTAGGAAGATCCTTAGTAAATATGTCAAAAATCTTATCCTTTATAGGTACATACTCCACCTTTACTTAATTTTCCATGACCTTTTCTCTCAAAAAGTGATACCTTATTGATATATGATTTATCCTTGAGTGCATCAATAGATTCTTTGAAATGTTAATTGTAATTGTATTATCACAAAAAATAGAGATGGGATCATCATACATTACTCTAATATCCTTCAATTTCTATCTCATCCACAAAAATTGTATGCAACAAGATGCTACAAAAATATACTCAGCTTCTATAGTGGATAAGGAAATTGAATCTTTCTTTTTACTTAACCATGACACCAATCTACAACTAAGAATTAATGCACCACCACTTGTACATTTTATATCATCAACACAACCTGCTCAATCTACATTTGTATAAGCACTTAGTGTAAAGTTAGTATCCATAAGATACCATAAGCCATAATTCAGAGTGCCATTTAGATATTTAAATATCATCTTAACCATTGTAATATGTGTTTCTTTAGAATCCTCTTGAAATCTACCAACCAGATAAACTGTATGAATGATATCTAGTTTTGTAGCAATTGAATAAAGAAGTCCTGCAATCATTGATTTGTATTTTATCTCATCAACCTTGGGTGAATCACCATCTTTACTCAATTTACAGTCAATCACCATAGGAGTGAATATCAATCACCATAGGAGTGAATACCATTTTGGAACCATCCATCCCAAACTTCTTCAACATTTCTTTTACATAGTTTTACTGTGAAATAAAAATCCATTTTTTTGTTTGATTGATTTGTATCCCAAGAAATAAATTCATCTCACAAAAAATAGACATCTCAAACTCTTTTTACATTTCTTCAGCAAACATTTCGCACATTGTTTCATTTCCTCGAAAGATAATATCATTAACATATACAACTGTATACACCTAAAATTGGTCTAGAGCATCCGATTAATTAAATATGAATTATTTGATTAATTATCCTAATTTCCTCTACTTTTGAATAAATAGAAATATTTATTTATCTAGTTCACATTTAAATTCATCTTAATTAAATAAACAAAAATAAATACTTTGTTCGATTTAATTATCAAATCCCTATTTCACTCTATCACATCCATCTTAAATTAATTAAATAAAAATCAAAACACTTTATTTATTAATTGCCACATTCTTTTGTTTAATTTAATAAACAACTATCCTATAGTTCGATTTATTAAATTATTTATCCCTCTTTTGCCAATTTAAATAAATCAAAATATTTGAACTGTTGCACAAAGAATATTCCATCCATATTCTCTAAAAAATGAATTAGTTATCCTATGTCGAAACCATGTCTAATTTATGTCAAAATCATGTCTAAATTAATTGAATGAAACTTCACGGCAAGTTTTGGAGACAAATGGGAGACAAATTTGGAATTTGATCTCTCAATCCTCTTCCATCAATTCTTCCTCTTCTCTTGCCTAGTGTTTTCATGGGTAGAGACAATTTCCATCTTTCTCTCAATCTCCTCCATCTCTCACCATTCAATTCTCCAGATTGAATCCAAGCCTTTCAAAGCTTTCCCTATGCATTTCTACAGCCAGGAAATCTATCAATATAGCCTCATTCAACCAAGAAAAGGATCTAGATAATCAGGTTTAAGCACTCTTACTCTGCAAGAATTCAAGCATCAAGCATTAAGCATTCACACATCAAGCATATCTAACAATCAAGCTTCAACCATGGCTGCCTCTTGTAGCTACAATTATCTGTTTCATGTCTATGTCATGCTAGTTTAATTGATTTATCATTTAGCATTACATTATCATCATCTTGTTTTTAGATAGTCATTTTAACAGTCTTATTTGCTTACATAATCTGAGAGCAATCAGGATTTAATAAATCTTTGGAGATAGAGAGCAATAGGATGCTTTCAATTGATTACTTTGTTGAATTGATTCAATTAGTTTAATCTTTGATATAATGTTGTATTAAGAAGTGTTTTAAGTCTTATTCACATATTTCACCACTTACAATTTGGTGCCCATCATGGGACATTAATCCCAATTTTATCAAAATTGCCAATTTTCTGGAAAGTGTCACGCAGGTTCTCAGTGTGTTTTTCTTGTAGCGCTTCTGTTAAAAAATTTAGCACTTTTGGTCGTTGTTTTAGCACTTCTTGTCATTTTTTTAGTGCTTCTTGTCATTGTTTTAGTGCTTCTTGTCATTGTTTTAGCGCTTTCGACTTTAGCGCTTCCGGTCACTATTTCAGTGCTTCTAGGTACTATTTTAGTGCGTTGGGTGTTTTAGCGCTTCCATGCCAAACTTCGGCGCTTCGGTGTCCTTTTTCGATGCTTTCAGGTTTTAGTGCATCAGGCAACTATTTTAGCACTTCGGTGCAATATTCAAGTGCTTTTGTAAAAATAAGTCTGGATCCAACACATCCATGGCCAGATTTTAATTTTTTTCAGGGTTGGACTAAAATTGATCAATCTAGGATAGTCACTTCGAAGTTTTCTAAAATTAATCAATCTAGGATAGTCATTTCAAAGCTGGACTAAAATTGATCAATCTAGGATAGTCACTCTTTTTTTTTTTTTCTTAAAGCAAATCTATCAATCCTAGGATAGTCACCGCATTTTTACAATACAAGTTAAAAAGAACATCATGATTTTTGTGAAGCAACACCTTCACGTAGATTAGAAAATTTATTTTTGGGCTTGAAACAAGACAAACTTATATGTTGTGCTTATGGTGATTAGGCTTATGCTCTCCCCTTAACTGGGTGACCAAAGTGCCAGATTTACTTTTATTTCATGTCATTTACACTTTATTAAATTCTTTAGCAGGCCTGTTGTATTGGGAAAAAGTACTCACCCTACGGGAACAACCTAAGTGGGAACAACCGAAGCTAGGTTATCCAACCCACTATAATAAAAATGAAAGTTGTTGGTGAAAGTCCAACTTGACGGTAGTGAGCAAGATAACCATCTCCAAAATCTTTGTTCTAAAGATTGGGAGGTCTCCTAAGGGAGTTTATCTATTTGCTGCACCGAATAGAACCCTATCTACAAACCATAGAGTAGTTTCTCGCCGAGTCAGTATCCATACATTATCATACTGACGGTGTAAGGGGAGGGAAGAATCTACCCCCAAGACACTCACCATATAATTACCAAGGACTGCTGGCTCAAGGGATTCAGTATCCACTTCCGTCACTTTGAGTATGCACCTAGCAACGACAAAAACACAGGCGCCCTCTATGGGGTGACACGGCTGTGTAAGTCAACGTAATTGCAAGATGTGGGCTATGAGTATAATGATGACCTACTCGTCCTTAAGTGTGAGTTTGTTTGATTTGTGTACAATTGTCAAAATAGCCCATCAAAATCAATAAAGATCATTCATGATTTTTGAATATACACAATATTTTTAGTTTTAAAACACTTATTCAAAATTGTTTGCCATGAAATTCATTTAAATCAGATTAAGGATCATCCTGAAAACTTCAAGTCAAAGCAAATCAGAAAATCCATGCTGTGAAAGTGGAAGTCCACCAAGTTTGTTAAGAGAAAAATCAAGATTACAAGGCCCAAGCAACCTCTCGGTTATAGAAATAAATTTAGAAAACAATGTTTTCTCTATCAAAATCGGAAACTCTTCTTACAACATAGAACATTCATTCACCAATATCACGATTTTCCTAGGGGACACTCTTTAGATTACATGGTGGAACCACTCTATTCATGAGCCTTCTTTCAAAGAAGAGCTCTCATGCAATTCCACAACTGTAGTCAATGGATTCATCCTTCATATCTTCCACAGTCCCTAATACAGTATGCCACAAGGCCAGACCAGATTCTACAATAGAGAAAATTAAAATTCTATTTTTTGAAAGCATTCTAGAAGACCTGTTTTAGCGCTTCTAGTCACTATTTTAGCGCTTCTGGAAAATAGTGCTTTTGGGCCCTGTTTCAGCGCTTTTAGGTCTATATTTTAGCACTTTCGGTAAAGTAGCACTTCTGTCAAATTTTACAGTGCTTTCGGGTAATGTTTCAGCGCTTTAAGTAGAATAGTGCTTTCATCAAATTCTATAGCGTTTCCAAGCACTGTTTCAGCACTTCTATCAAATTAGCGCTTCAGTCATCTATTTCAGTGCTTCTGGACTCTGTTCCAGTGCTTCTAGGAAATAGTGCTTCTGCCCTTTATTTTAGTGCTTTTAAAACAGACTTCAAAATATTTACTAGTCCATCAGTCTGTCATTTTATCCACATTTTTCATCAGAATAAAATTTCTTCTTATCAGAATCACTATCTAGGAACTGAAGTCAGAAAGCTTTACACAAATTTCCAAAATTATCAACTGAAACAAGATCTTGCAAATTACAAGTGTCAAAATCAAATACACAATCAATTACTATACTAAAGTTTCATTATCAGGATACTATCATCGTTCATCACGAAACAAAGTATAGCGATTAACTTTTTAAATATTGTCTCATCAATAAGATAGGTCATCTTATTCAACTTTATTTAAAAAGGTTCAATTGACACTATCCCGCACATAAGATCAAAATTTCAGAAGAAAGGGGAAAATTTGTATGCCAATCTTAACTAGGTACCAAAAATAGAGACTCTTAGAGCAAGAAATTTTTAAATCACAAGAAATGGCAAAAGAAAATCCTTGGAATAATCTGAACCGCAATGATAAGAATGAAATAACTCTGGAGGACATCCAAGTAGTTGAACAAGATCCTAAGTTCCATATATTTATGGATAAAATTCTAGAACAAGATATCGAGAAATATCTTTTAATGTTAGCCGAATCAGGGGAAAAAATTCCAAAATATTTTGATGTAAACCGTTTGAAAGAAACATCAAAAATAAATGAGACAGAGATACCACAACTGACACAAACAATAGATCTGGTTGTCGCTTTAACATCTCAAATGCAACTATTACAACAAAAAATACAAGATATGACGTAAGAGACTACCAAGAGATATGTGATAAAGGACATTTGTCCTTATCCTTTCGATGCAGCGGTTGACTTGATACCTTTTCCAAGACATTGTGAGATTCCAAAATACGACAAGTATAATGGTAGAACAGATCCAATTGATCACATCAGAGAATTCAAAATGATGAGTCTTGAGTTTGCACAAGAAGAGACATATTTAATGCGACTATTCCCAAGGAGTTTGGGAGGATCATGCATGGAGTGGTTTTCAAAGTTAAAACCTAGTATTAGAACTTTTGAGCAACTCGTTAATAGATTTATCTCCCAATATTCCTTCAACATCCAACACGATGTAACAATCAAGGATCTTTATAATCTAAAGAAAAACAAGGAAGAAACCTTTTTGTCTTTTCTCCAAAGATGGCGATGCTTGTTCGCTAGGTATCCAAGATCAATTCCTGAAGAGGAAAAGATGGAATTATTCATTGAAAAATTGACGGAAGAAATGAGTTATAGATTGGAATTACAATGTCCTCCAACGTTTGAGAAAGTCATCAAAAATGGTCTTAAAATTGAAAAGGCATTAGTCAAGAGAGGAGTTATCAAACATTTTAATGATAAAACAAATAACACAAGTAACACCTCAAATCAATACTCAAGCAGTGAGAAGCCAAAATCCTAGCAAAAGAATTGCAACAGGACTATCAATGAAACAACAAATGATCCCCAGAACATCAAACCGGTTTTCAATTTGACCACATCCACATCAAAGAATCAGAACAACACGCAAAATGTCAAGTCAAATACCATACAAGGCAATGAAATCATAAAACCACTGTCATATCAAAAACCATCAAATTGTTGAAGGTTCACACCTTTGGGTCAATCAATGGAATCAGCAATGAAGGAACTAGTTACCAGAGGCCTTCTCACGACATGGGAAGCTAGGTTCTATGACCCAAAAGTCAAACCATCATGGTGGAGTGACACGAATTACTACAATTTTCATAACAACAAGGATCACAAAACCAATGACTGTATGGAGTTGAAGCATGCAGTACAAGATTTAGTGGATAGGAACAAAGTGTATGTGGAAGGACTTCAAAATAACAATGATCATTCAACCTTTAAAGATCCTTTTCCCAATTATGACAAAGGTACATCATCCTCAAATAGTAAAGGAAAGAACGCCAGTCATGTCTATGACACAACAATCCTGTGTTTATCTGAATTCAAACATAATCATGTAGTTAGTGATAACACCGATGAGAATGAAACCAACAATATTACCTCTTTGTATTTAATCCCAAGCATGCAAAACTTTGATAATCAAATAAATGTCTTAAAAATAAGAGAAAATCAAGAACATCAACCAGCAAATGTCATGACTAGGGGGCAAGCCAAGGTAATATTAAAAGGAGTGGGATCTCAACGTTCGGTTACGCCTCAGTCTCATTATAAAATTATCGATCAATTACAAAATATCCCCATGCAAATATCAATACTGGAGCTCCTTAAGTTGTCACCATCACATAAAGAAGTTCTCGAACAAGCATTAGTTTCCACAATTGTACCAACGAATCTAGATGTTTGTCAATTCCAAGCTATGGTGGGACACCTAACTACCCTGCATTGTCTATCATTCTCTAAATAGGATGATGTCTCATTAAACCATTTGCATAACACAACATTGCATATCAAATTATGTATCCATAATCATCATGTTAAGAGAGTTCTAATAGATGGGGGAGCTGGTCTGAACATTTGCACCCTCAAATTAGTTCGTGCATTAGGATATTTCGACAATGCTATTGATTCTCAAAGGAAAATGACCATCAAAGCATATGATGAGGAAGAAAGATCATCCCAAGGTTTAATTGTATTACCCATTCAAGTGGTACTCATCATCAAGCAAATAGCATGTCAAGTGTTGGAAAGAGAGTTGACATACAACATACTCTTAGGATGACCCTGGATTCATGAAATGCAGGCCGTACCTTCTACATACCATCAATGCCTAACGTTTCCAGTAAACAGATAGGAGGTGACTATAGCTACTGATTGTAATCATCCACAACATTGTGACACATTAAGAATATCTCAAGACACTTTTGTCCCTCACAACAGGGAAGCTTCAAGTTCATCATCATCCAAGAATGAACAAATTCCAAGCATCACTACCAAGTGGGTGCAAAAGAAAGGTAAAGAAAAGGAAACAAGTCATGTTGAAACAAACAATCCAGATACACAAAATTCTCTATCTGACAACTTTCAAAAGCAAGTTCAGTTGACAGATAAAGGAATGGGACAGTACTCAATGCAAAAATCACTTAACTTATCACAATTAATGCCATCTCCTAGGAAATATGGTCAACCATCAATGATCAAACCTCCAACATCTTTACCTACCGCAACTCTTCAAGAAACATTTGTAAAATTTGGAACCATAGTAGAAGAAACAATCAATAAAGCAATCCTAGATTGGCTTTACAAGGATGAAGAAACATCAACATCAGAGATCGGTATCAAAAATATTAGCGTCAACACAAACAAGTATGGAAAAGGAAAAGCTATTCTTGAAAAGATGGGTTATGAAGGACAAGGACCTGTGGGATTAAGAAAGGGGGGAATATTAGAACCTATCACACCTCTCACTCTCCACACAAAAGAAAAACAAGGATTGGGATACTATGAAGAAGAGAAGCAGGAGCTAAGAAAGATAGCTATGGAAAATATCCTTCACTTTAGAGATGGTTCTGAAACAGAATCAAATGAACATGAGTGGGCATTACCTTGTAATCTACTTTTCATTGATATTCTAGTTGATGTGATCCAACAATATAGACCTACATGAGAGGAGGGCTAAGGCTTTGGGTCTAGAACAATCGTAGGAGAGCCACTAAATATCGATGACTCTAGTGAGGACGAACAAAGTTTGAGTGAACTAGATGACTTTGAAGAGGGTACCATCATGGATCTTGATATCCCAAATGACAATTATGATGATGTTGTTGTCCTCACCCTCACTTCCATTGACTTAAATCAATCTGATGATACCATGCCATTAATCCATCTAGAACTTATTGATTGGGAACCTATCGAACCATTGACTGTACTAAAATTTGCAAATGATGATGCCATTGTGCATTTCTTATGTCATATCAAACCTGATACAAACACTATCTATAATACGCATAACAATACGACTTAGCAGGAGGGTGTCAAATCTTCTAGTTGCAAAATTGACAACAGGGAAAATAGATCTAATGGTTAAAACCATTCTATGGTAGCATTAGATCCGGAAAAAGTAAAAATAAAGAACACATATAATAGTGAAAACCTTTTTGAGGCACTAAAGCATGGAAGATTTGACACTCTCCCAGAACACTATCATGAGAGATCATTAGTTCTGGTCTAACCTACACAATCGGTGGACATTTGCACAGAAGAGATGGCAAAAATCCTACATATGGCAGAATCCATGACAAAACAAGAAAGACCAGAATTCATCCAATTCTTCAAACAAAGAAGCATCAACTTCCCTTGGTCATATTCTGATATGCCAGGTTTAGACTCAAATATGCTTATGCATCACTTATCTTTCCCCACAAGAATCAATCCTTTCAAGTAAAAGTTACGAAAAATGCATCCACGCATTGCATTGATGGTAAAAATGGAGCTAAAGAAATTATTGGATGCTGGATTCATACGCTCTATAGATTATGCCGAGTGGATATCAAATCTTGTACCTGTTTCAAAACTAGACAATAGTATCAGAATATGTACAGATTTCAGGAACCTGAATAAAGCATGTCTGAAGGATGATTTTACACTACCAAACATAGACATCATTGTGGACTTGATAGCTAGGCATGCCATTTTGTCAATCATGGACAGTTTCTCAGGATACAATCAGATAAAAATAGCTCCAGAAGATCAGGAAAAGACAACTTTCACATGCCCATGGGGAAATTTTTGCTAGAATGTCATGCCATTTGCTCTAAAGAATGCAGAGCCACTTATCAAAGAGAAATGATGACAATATTCTGTGATATGATGCACACCTTCATGAAGGATTACGTGGATGAAATCTTGGAAAAATATACTACTAGGGAAGGACATCTACATATCCTAGATAAAATCTTCACATGGATGGAGAAATTTAATGTCAGGTTAAACCCTAAGAAATGTGTCTTCATGGTTACATCAGCAAAGCTACTAGGGTACATTGTCTCAGAAAAGGGCATTGAAGTGGATCCGGAAAAAGTTAAAGCTATAATGGATATGCCACCTCCTAGGACCATAAGTCAACTCTGATCACTATAGGGAAGGCTTCAGTCAATCAGAAGATTCATCTCTGAGCTAGCGGATAAAAGTCATCCTTTCAATCATCTATTGCATAAAAACATTGTTTTCAAGTGGGATGACAGATGTGAAGCAACATTCAATCAGATCAAACAATATTTAATGTCACCACCTATTCTCATGCCACCAACAAAAGGAAGGCCACTCATACTATATATTGCTACAACATATATCTCATTGGGGGCACTTTTAGCACAAGAGGATAATGAAGGGAAAGAACACACCATCTACTACATTAGTCAAACTTTAAATGGCTATGAAATAAACTATAAATTCATAGAAAAGTCTTGCTTAGTAGTGGTGTTTTCTACTCAACAATTAAGACACTACATGCTGACTCATACAATCAGGTTAATTGCAAAGATTGACCCTTTATAGTATCTATTAAGCAAAGTTGCCTTAACAGGTAGACTAGCGAAATGGGTTATGCTCCTAAGTGAATTCGACATTCAATATGTTGAAAGAAAGGCAATCAAGGGACAAGCAATCACTAAACAGCTAGCTGAAGCTCCTCTACCAAATGATCACCCAATGACAATAGAATTCCCAAATGTAGATATTATGACAGCAATGCCTCAACAATGGATTCTATATTTTGATGGATTGTATACACAATAGGGATCAGGAGCAGGGATCTTGTTCATCTCCCCCCAAGGAAATAGAATTTTGAAATCATATAGACTCATGTTTCCATGTACAAATAATGTGGTAGAATATGAGGCATTGATTATTGGTGTCAGAACAACAATCGGGTGGAATATCATGGATTTATAGGTATATGGGGACTCTCAATTAGTCATTTATCAAGTGAATGATGAGTATCAGACAAAAGATGAAAATTTGATGCCCTACAAACAAAAAATAGATTATTTGAAATAGTCTTTTGCAAATATAAAGTTTGATCAGATTCCAAGAGCAAAGAATAAACCTGCAGATGCCATGGCTATAATTGCTTCACTACTACAATTTCCTGAGAAACGTGTTTGTTATGAGTTTTTGGTAGAACAAATATCATGCCCTTCCCATTATAATCTAGAATCCACGACCATCTGTCATATCAAAAACACTAAAACCTCCATCTATGAAACACTTTATGCCTATTTGAAAAATGATGTCCTTCCGCC
The DNA here is from genome assembly GCA_007115665.2 of Sequoiadendron giganteum. Lineage (NCBI taxonomy): Eukaryota > Viridiplantae > Streptophyta > Pinopsida > Cupressales > Cupressaceae > Sequoiadendron > Sequoiadendron giganteum. The sequence goes on along the minus strand of CM021100.1, from coordinate 406,705,506 downwards.
TGATTTATCCCAGAACCAAAAAATAAATTTCATCCACCAATTCGCTCGACACACATTAATCACAGATATCCTTTATCATCGAGGTCTTGATGGTACCCTACTCCGATGTCTAGAAGGAAATGAATCTGAAATGGCCCTACAAGAAGTTCACAAGGGTATTTGTGGTACTCACTCGAGTGGAATAACTTTAGCTAAGAAACCCCTCCATTTGGGATATTATTGGTCGTGCATGGAAAAAGAATCATATCAATTTATCAAGAAATGTCAAAAATGTAAGGTTCACAGTAATTTGATTCATGCACCAGCACAAGAACTACATCCCTTCACATCAACATGGCCTTTTTGTCATTGGGGTTTTGATCTAGTAGGGAAAATCAATCCATCTTCATCTAATGGACACAAGTTCATTATCACAGCTACCGAATATTTCACAAAGTGGATAGAGTAGTCCCTCTTACTACAATCACTGGGAAGCAAATTTCCTCTTTCATCTTGAATTACATCATATGTCGATACAAAATTCCTCAATCCATTATCATTGATAATGGACAACTGTTCAAAAATCAATATGTCAAGGAGCTTTGCAATAAATTTCATATTCAACATCAGTTTTGAACACCGTACTATCCACAAGGGAATGGCCAAGCAGAAGCCTCAAATAAGACCATACTCAAAATTCTCAAAAAGATAGTTAACGATGTTGGACGTGATTGGCATGTTCAACTAAACCGTGCACTATGGGCCTACAGAACAAGCATCAGAACACCAACAGGAGCTACACTGTTCACTTTTGTATATGTATCAGAAGCCATATTGCCCATTGAAGTTAAAATTCCATCCCTTTGTGTATCACTCAGAGGTATCATTTCAGATGAAGACTATAGAGTATCTTGATTGCAGGAACTAGAATTGCTGGATGAGCATCGTCAACAAGCTGTTAATCATCTAACAACTTATCAAAAGAGGATGTCAATAAGTTACAATCATAGGGTAAAACCTTGGGTCTTTCAGGTTGGTGACTTAGTATTAAAAGAAAACCCTAGGAATTTGCAAGACAGAGAAAATAAAGGAAAATTTGAGCCTAGCTGGCTTGGTCCATTTGTCATCATATCAGTGTATGGATCAGGAGCCTATCCGCTATCAACGTCAGAAGGGGAACTATTTGATGAACCTATCAACAGTATTCATCTCAAAAATTTCTATGCTTAAAACCTCCTAAGGCACGGTGCAAACTTCTGAAAACTGTTTCCTTGGTGAAAACCTGGCAAATAGGCATCTTGGCAAACACAAAAATACAGAAAAAAAAAAAAAAGAATGAGAAAAATACAAAAACACAATGGGTGTAATCAAATCATATGGTGAAAACCTAAAAACAGGCATCATATGTGATTCTAAGATCATCTTTCCCATCTATTTGGATATATGTCAAGATCATTGATCTAAAACTTAGTATCAATTCATATCATATCATTCATCTGGCCATCATTACATCCATTATCAAAATCATGTCACATGGTCAATATATAACTCCATAGCTTGGGGGCAACATCTGGATATGAGTAGGGGCAATACAAACATATCGATTTCAACAAAAGATGAACAACAGTATAGAAGAAAACTCAAAAATAAAGATCAAAGCGCAATATCAATCATTGTTAGAAAACATCAACCATCCATATCATGTCGAAAATCCAAAAACATGTCAAAAAGTTAAGTCTGACATCTTAAAAATCCAAAAAAACATAGATCTACGTCAGTCGAACTACATGTTCTCTGTTGTGTAACGTAGGCAAGGCTAATCTTAAATCAGCCCCTGAGACCCCTAAGACAGGTTAGTAGGTTAGGTCTTTAGTCAAAAAATATCGAAAATCCAAAAACATGTCAAAAACAGGATGGATGATCTAAAATCTGAATAATGAATGGAACACTCTAAGTAAGTAATGGATAAATTGTACCTTTCTGATTGTCATTTGTTTAGAGTAACTCGATGATGTTTTGAACTAGAGGAACAAGGAAAAAGAATGATATTTTTATTGTCTACTGTGTGACATTAATCATATAAATGTATGAATTGTCGGGGGATGTGCTATGCAAATGTATCACGGATGACATTTGGAATTCACACATTAAAATGATTAATCATTGTTTGTTTACGCAATGAATTCTCAGGCCATCTTGGTTCAGTTATACCTCGATGCTTGTGTTCGATTGCAATAATAAAAATCATGAAAGAAGTACTTAGGTTGTCATTGGATTAACACAACCATAGACACTTGTATTAAATTTCAACATTCAATAAAGCTCTATGATGATACCAAGCACAAAATGACTGTTAAAATGACATTTTTTTTTCATATCATTGCATGATTACATTAGATTGCATTCATCAATAAATTCATTATCTGTAGAGTGTTTGTTGCATTAAGGATTCTAATCAATGATTATCTAATCTACAAATAAGACTGAGTATACTTGACATAAAATCCAAAATCATCATCTCATCATTAAATTTTTCATCATTTCATCATCCATACAGATTCTTGCATCATAATAGATATACATTTTATTAAATACATTGTGCATTTACATCATCAATTTCATTACACCTTTTATCACCTACATCATAAAACATCATCATTATTATTATGTTATTGATAAAATCATGTATCCATACATTTAATAAATAAAATCACATCATCATAACATCATTCCATAAATAAAAAGCATTTATCCAACTATCTGTACATATTATCACCTCACATCATCTAGCTATATATCATATTCTACACATGCATGTATCATTGCATCATTGCATTAAAATAAATAATCATTCATATACATCATCACATTTAGAATTAAATCATCACAAAATCATATAAATAAAAGAATCCATCACATAGAAAATCATAAAGCCATCGTCATATCACATTGACTACATCTCATATATATATCACAAATGTCAAGTATACAATGAAGTCTGGTCTACAAAATACATGATCGATAATGAGCTACAGTCATAATATACATCACACAAGATCACAATGGTATCTATGACCTGCTACTGCCAGAGTGAGTAGGCCTAACAAGACCTATACCACCACCACCCCCAGACAGACTCTAATCTTTGGAATCTCTACGTTGAGGCTATGTTACTCCCTCACTGACTATCTATCTGTGAGTTCGCCCAGATCTTGATGGGGCATAACTGACTTGGCTCTCGACAAGCACTACATCATAATATCGGCCTCTGTAGAACTCAGCCTCTTAGCCAACCCACGGAACCTCTCTCATATAATCACCAATGGAGGTGCCATCGGCCAATCTCTGAAGAGTATCCGTTGTCTCCTATGCTCTCTGGACAATCTATCGAGCACTGTCTCGCTCTGCTGTTAGGGTATCAACCTGTGTCTGCATGCTAGCTAATTGCCCTTGTACCTATGCGTGAGCCTATGCCTAGGCTTACATCTATGTTTGAGACTACACAAGCATACCCTGAGCCTATACCAACTATGCCTATAAAGTTTTGACCTATGCCTGAGGCCTAGCTATCTATCTCTACAGCTTGACTATTGGCACTGTCACTGCTTGCCTCTTGCGAGGCCTACTAGAAGAAGGTGCACTGTTGATGTCTAGCCCTGCCCCTCTATATCCTCTACTCCCGCCATCACTGTCATCACTGCTGCTACTGTCTCCGCTGTTGCTCTTTGAGCTGCTGCTAGATGAGGAATCATCTCCACCCCCACTGCCTATGGAACCCTCTGCCACATCCTCCTCTACAGGTAAAGGTGTTGTCTCATCAGGAATAGTAATACGAGGATGGGGGACTAAGGCCAAGAAAGCTGCATACTCCTCTATCATAGCTATCTCAAAGATATCTCTCCGCATGTCCTAGGGAGATGGTTGTAATGCTCTGTACCCCTCTATAAGAACATCATATGATAGTGTAGGAACCCAATCAGGAATATCCATCCATCGTCATGCATAGTGGGCTACTCCTTGTGGCATGCACTAAACAATGACATACTGTCTATATACCCGACGAAGCAAAAATCTCTTAAGAACAAAGGGAGTTTGACCAATGAGATACATAGAATCACACAAGAACCCCAACACTGCACCATCCTCATCCCATTCCTCACAATCAGGGTATGGACACCAGATAACTATCTCGGTGTCATCAAACACCCATCTCCAGTGCTCTGACTTGCTCATCAGGCCGGCGTGAATCAACCACTATATCGAAAAACATACGATCTACTAGTCGGTCTATCTAAAACTGGAAACAACTGACAAATAGCGAAATGCTCCCAAGCCCACACCTGTAGCAATGTCATCCCGGTGGATAAACTACGTGCATCTAGGTATACAACTGAGTGCAAATCATGATATAGATGTGCTAACATGCACATCCCCCACGCATATCTAGTACCATGTACCATCATGCTCTCTAGAGTCCTACCGCAACTAATGAGGAATCCCTTTGACCTACGATTAGGGAAAAGGAAACCTCCAATGAATCTAGCTAGCACTACTGGTAGTGTCGTATAAGAATCTGCAATCCTCTGCCATTGAACGCTAGGACCTGCTATGTCTTGATCCTGAAATACTCTATGAAGAGCATCTCTGTTGTTGGTCCCATGAGAATCATAAACAACAATCTCCCCCATAAACATAATGCGCAATATATGCCACACATCCTCTCATCTGACTATCATCTCGCCGGTGGGTAGGTGAAAGCTGTTGTGGTTACTATGCCACCTCTCAGCCAACACGGTCAACAAACCCCGATTAATCCTAATCTGGGGCATATCTAGCAAACTCGTGAGGCCACAATGGTCTATAACCTGAAGCTGATCTGGTGTCAGGTGTGGTATCAGGTCTGTAGTTTGAGGAAATCGGTCTCGCATTTGGAGAGTACCCAAATCCTCCTATAATCAACACAAAACAAAATCTACAATTAGTGAACCATGTCAAGAGATCATAGGTCATTCTATAATCAAGTCTATTTCAAAAACCTTTGGTATGAATTTTTGATCAAAATTCATGGGCGAACATCAAACCTCACCTATCATGAGGTTCATCAAAACATTATCTAGATCTCACCTATCATGAGATTTATCAAATATTGAATCATTTCCTTGCCTATCATGAGGATCATCAATAAATGGGATTTCATCTCACCTATCATGAGAATTAGTTTAATTTAAATCATTGAATCTAACATCAATAATTTGGATTGTCAATTATACCAATCCGAAGAATGGACATGATCGAAATTAACAAAATCAAGGTTTACTAAGTCAAAACTTCAATTCTGACATGGAAGCGCTAAAACAAGCTTCCAAAGTGCTAAATCACAAAAGCGCTAATTTATCAGCCAAAAGCACTAAATCAGGGACCCAAAGTACTAAAATACCTACTGGAAGTGCTACATTGGAATGTAAGTCCTACAGCGTGGCTTGAAAGTGCTAAAACAGACCTAAACACGCATAGAAGCTAAAAAGCATAAAAAACAAAAATGCATGAATTACGAGGAGGTCGAGGGGTACATAACGGAGGTCCATATGTAGGCAGCCGTTAGTGATGTCAAATGCGCTTGAATCGGTGAGTGTGGTAGGGGATAGGCATCTCGCTCCAGCTAGCAGAAAAGTCTTTATCACTAGGATTTTTGAATTCAAAAAGCACAAATGACTTTGAAAATGACCTTTTGCACTATTTATAGATTTTGAAAGGGTATTTTTGGTGGATTTTATAACATTTTGATTAATTTAATCCATGAAATTAATTAAAACTCATTTGAAAGATCTATTTCATTATCATTTTGTGAGGAGATAAATTATTTTAAAATCAAAACAATATAAAATCATCAGAAAATCATAAATTTTTGAAAATTTCAAAAAAATCATCAAATCATTAATTTATCTCTTGAGGGGGCCTATTATCATCAAATCATCTTAAAATCATGTCTGGGGCATACAAAATTATTTTATATCATTGATCCTGGCAGTAGCAGCAAAATTTTCTTCGAAGCAATGTGTAAACATATCACTTCAAAGAGGCGCAAAATGTATACACCTAAAATTGGTCTGGAGCATCCGATTAATTAAATATGAATTATTTGATTAATTATCCTAATTTCCTCTACTTTTGAATAAATAGAAATATTTATTTATATACTTCACATTTAAATTCATCTTAATTAAATAAACAAAAATAAATACTTTGTTTGATTTAATTATCAAATCTCTATTTCAATCTATCACATCCATCTTAAATTAATTAAATAAAGATCAAAACACTTTATTTATTAATTGCCACATTCTTCGGTTTAATTTAATAAACAACTATCCTATAGTTCACTTTATTAAATTATTTATCCCTCTTTTGCTAATTTAAATAAATCAAAATATTTGAATTGTTGCACAAATAATATTCCATCCATATTCTCTAAAAAATGAATTAGCTATCCTATTTCTAAACCATGTCTAATTTATGTCAAAATCATGTTTAAATTAATTGATTGAAACTTCACGGGAAGTTTTGGAGACAAATTGGAGACAAATTTGGAATTTGATCTTTCAATCCTCTTCCATCAATTCTTCCTCTTCTCTTTCCTAGTGTTTTCAGGGGTAGAGACAATCTCCATCTTTCTCTCAATCTCCTCCATCTCTCACCATTCAATTCTCCAGATTGAATCCAAGCCTTTCAAAGCTTTCCTTGTGCATTTCTATAGCCAAGAAATCTATAAATACAACCTCATTCAACCAAGAAAAGGATCCAAATAATTAGGTTTAAGCACTCTTACTCTGCAAGAATTCAAGTATCAAGCATTAAACATTCACACATCAAGTATATCCAGCAATCAAGCTTCAACCATGGCTACCTCTTGTAGCTACAATTATCTGTTTCATGTCTATGTCATGCTAGTTTAATTGATTTATCATTTAGCATTACATTATCATCATGTGGTTCTTTAGATAGTCATTTTAACAGTCTTATTTGCTTACACAATCTGAGAGCAATTGAGATTTAATAAATCTTTGGAGATAGAGGACAATAGGACGCTTTCAATTGATTACTTTGTTGAATTGATTCAATTAGTTTAATCTTTGATATAATGTTGTATTAAGAAGTGTTTTAAGTCTTATTCACATATTTCACCACTTACAACAACTACTATCAATATTTTTTCAGTTTTAATTTTGAAATAAATATTTCTATATGTGGTACCTTTGCTAAAACCTTATTGAATCAAATATTCATCCAACCTTGCATACCAAGCTCTAAGATCTTTCTTCAACCCATATAAATCCTTCTTTCATCTACAAACTAGATCTAATTTATTTGACAACTGAAATCCTTCTAGTTGTTACATGTAGAATTCTTCTTCCAGCTCACCATTCAGAAATGCTCACTTCACATCTATCTAGTAAACTTTAAAGTCCTTATGAGCAAAAAATACCAAAACATTCTAAAAGCTTCCATCCTAGCCACCAGAGAAAAGGTCTCCTAAAAATATATACCTTCTACTTATGAGTAACCCTTACACACAAGCCTTGATTTATTTTTTACCATTTCTCCATTTTCATTCAACTTATTTCTAAATACCCATTTTGATCCAATTATGTTTTTATTTTTTGGTTTGGAAACCAATTCCTAGGTTTTATTTTTCTTAATCTACATAAGTTCTTCTTCCATTACACTCATCCAATGTTCATCTTTAATTCCCTCATGTTGTCTTAGGCTCAACTATAGTGTGTAAAGACATATTTATTTCAGTAGTAGCAACAACTCTGCTTCTTGTCAATACTCCTTTTCTCTTGTCTCCAATGATTTATTCTATGGAATGATAATTTTTTCATATTCTGGTGTCTATAAGGACACCACAAAAGTATTTTCTTCATTTTTCTTTTCTTTTTCTTGAAAAAATTCTTCTACTTCTTTGCAATCAAGTTCATGGGTATGTGCAGGATCATGATGGGCCAAAAAGTGGCAATATGTAAGTGATATGATGGCCCATGTGGCTGACGACTCTTTTTTACCCAAAATTGTTGAAACGAAAAGGGATTTCAAAGGATATTTTTAGCTTTCCACCAATATAAATTATGTTTTACTTTGAATTTAATAAATAATTATTATTCATTTTCTATTTGAATTATGACTAAAGTCCTGATTGATAGGTTGACTGAAAAACATCTATAGCTTTCAAACGATATCACATTTTTTGAATTTGAAATATGCATCACATTCTATGCTTCATATACTATAGGATTAAAAAAATAAGAATTCAATTTCATGAAGTTTTGACTAAGTTAAGGTGGTTAGACATACGAGTTTTTATATTTTTTAAAATTTCTAATAAAAAAATCATAATTAATTATTTACTTGGAAAAAAATTACAAAAAAATAGGCATCACATTGGGACATGAGTCTCTTACTTATATATAAAATATTATAAAAAAATATTATCATTTTTTTGTGGTTAGGGTGGTCAGATAGACACCTACTTCTTATTTTTTCCCTGAAATTTAAGTACTACTACATTGGAATTTCAAAATTTCACCAAATAGATTTTTTTAAAATAAAAATAAACCTAGTAGTTTAGAAACTACATTCAATTTTCAATAGATTCTATTGTTACATATTTTTGAAATAATATAGTTAACTTATTCAATTTTTTACATCAAGTTGCCTAACTCTGTTAATTTTGAATTCTGTTGCCACTTAAGGGCCTATTTTTCCATGATGATCTTGCATATTCCCTCATCTTTTCAATCTCCAAAATATTTAATTTAATTCTTCAATGCTTCATCAACCTTGAAAATTTTACTTTCTACAACCTTTGTGAACCTTTATTGAAACACTTGTAATCTTTTCTTCTATCATAGTATCAAAGGAAAATACCCTTGTCACATATTGCATAAAACTTTCTTAGATTATCTTCATCTCTTCTAATATAACATTTTCTTCAAAATACCTTGAAATAATTTATAGTAGGAATGTTTCTATACCACAACCCATAGGGATTCTTAGTGTTGTTAGATTTTCCTTGAACTTGATTAAATACATAAATGACAATGCAAATTTCTTCTTCCCATTAAAATTCTGGTAGACCTGCCTCAATGATCATCATTCTAGTAGCTTCTTGAATTGTTTTATTCTTTCTTTGAACAACTCTATTTTGTTGAGGAGCTCTATGAGAAAACAATTTCCTTTCTATTCCATAAACTTCACAAAACATGTTAAACTCATTGGAGGTGAATTCACCATCTTTTTCAGACCTTAAGCATTTAATTTTCATGTCCATTTCATTTTCAACCATATATTTGAATTATTTTATTTTGTCTAATGCAACAAATTTTTCTCTAAGAAATTTAACACATGTTATTCTAGAGTAATCATCAATCAAAAAAATAAAATACATGTTACCTTGTAGACTTCTCACCCTTGTAGGACCACACAGATTTGTATGAATTAGATCCAATAGTCTAGTAGTAGAATTTTTCTTTGACCTTAAGTTATTTCTAGCTTTCTTTCCAAACATAAAATCCTTACAAATAACATTAATAGATTTTCTGATTTTTGGTAAATATCTTATAGTTTGTATTGCGCTAATTCTCACCATATTGTCAAAATTCATATGGCACATCCTCAAGTGCCATAACCAACTGTCATTAATCTAAGACATAAAGAAATGTCCATCTATATGCTTAATTCGATCACAGTTCTGGATCATTTCCTTATTTCACATTTCTCATCCTTGAACACAAGGTTATATCCCTTACTACAAATTTTCCAACATTCATAAGATTATTCCTTAAACCCTTAACATAGTAGACACCATCATTATTGTGCTTTCCATCAAAACTGACTGAACCTATCCCACAAATCTTAGCAGTAGTATCATCTCCAAACTTAGCTAGGAATTCATCATTTTTTTCAATTTTAACATACTTTTATCACCAATCATGTGTTGTGAACATCCTCTATCAACAACCCAGTAGTTCTTTTCTTGTCTAGCATGAATAGTAGAGATAACAGTACCTTTAACTCTCTCTGAAGCACTTTCCTTCATTTATATTTCAGTATTAGAAAAAGTAGATTCATCTTTTATATCCAAGAAAAGGTATTCATTATCGTCAAAATATCCATAATCAGACTCATCATCAAAAATACAAGCATCTTTATTTAGAGAATAACTGTACAAATTTATTCTCAATGGGAAACACAGTGCTTGGTTTCATTTTTTTCCATCTCCTTGTTTTAATGTAGAGGGTTTTACAAGTTCTTTGTCTTTTAAATTTGGGAAACAAAATTATTCTCAATGGGAAACAAGGTGCTGGCTTTCATATTTTTTCAATCTCCTTGTTTTAATGTATAGGGTTTTACAAGTTCTTTGTCCTTTAAATTTGGGAAATAGAACGTGGAGTATTTCGGTTGATCCAATGTCTTCAAAATCACACATTCCATTGTTATGTTTCAATTTCGCACCATTGAAAAAAGAAACTGCAAAAAATAATTTTGAATGGGAAACGCAGTGTTGGGTCTCAATAAAAAAACTGTACAAAATTATTCTCAATGAGAAACAAAGTGCTTGGTTTCATTTTTTTCAATATGCTTGTTTTAATGTAGAGGGTTTTACAAGTTATTTATCTTTTAAATTTGGGAAACAAAATGTGGAGTATTTTCATTGCTCTAATGTCTTCGAAATCACACATTCCATTGTTGTGTTTTAATTTCGCACCATTGAAAAAAGAAACTGTAAAAAATAATTCTGAATGGGAAACGTAGTGCTGGGTCTCAATTAAAAAACTGTACAAAATTATTCTTAATGGGAAACACAGTCCTTGGTTTCATTATTTTCAATCTCCTTGTTTTAATGTAGAGGGTTCTATAAGTTCTTTGTATTTTAAATTTGGGAAACATAATGTGGAGTATTTTGGTTGCTCCAATGTCTTCAAAATCACACATTCCATTGTTGTGTATCAATTACGCACCATTGAAAAAAGAAACTAGAAAAAATAATTTTGAATGAGAAACATAGTGCTGGGTCTCAATAAAAAAACTCTACAAAATTATTCTCAATGGGAAACACAGTGCTTGGTTTCATTTTTATCAATCTCCTTGTTTTAATGTAGAGGGTTTTACAAGTTCTTTGTCTTTTAAAATTGGGAAAACAGAGTGTGGAGTATTTCGGTTGCTCCAATGTTTTCAAAATCACACATTCCATTGTTGTGTTTCAATTTCGCACCATTGAAAAAAAAAATTGCAAAAAATAATTCTGAATGAGAAACGTAGTGCTAAGTATCAATTAAAAAACAATACAAAATTATTCTCAATGGGAAAAACATAGTGTTGGGTTTCATTTTTTTTAATCTCCTTGTTTTAATTTTGAGGGTTTTACAAGTTCTTTGTCTTTTAAATTTGGGAAATAGAATGTGGAGTATTTTCGTTGCTCCAATGTCTTCAAAATCTCACATTCCATTGTTGTGTTTTAATTTCGCACCATTGAAAAAATAAACTGCAAAAAATAATTCTGAATGGGAAACGCAGTGCTGGGTTTTCAATAAAAAAACTGTACAAAATTATTCTCAATGGGAAACACAATCCTTGGTTTCATTTTTTTCAATCTCCTTGTTTTAATGTAGAGGGTTCTACAAGTTCTTTGTATTTTAAATTTGGGAAACAAAATGTGGAGTATTTCGGTTGCTCTAATGTCTTCAAAATCACACATTCCATTGTTGTGTTTCAATTACGCACCATTGAAAAAAGAAACTGCAAAAAATAATTCTAAATGAGAAACGCAGTGCTGGGTCTCAATAAAAAAACTGTACAAAAATTATTCTCAATGAGAAACACAGTACTTGCTTTCATTTTTTTCAATCTCCTTGTTTTAATGTAGAGGGTTTTATAAGTTTTTTGTCTTTTAAATTTGGGAAATAGAATGTGGAGAATTTTGGTTGCTCCAATGTCTTCAAAATCACATATTCCATTGTTGTGTTTGAATTCTCTACCATTGAAAAAAAAAACTTCAAAAAATAATTCTGAATGGGAAACGCAGTGCTGGGTTTGAATAAAAAAACTATACAAAATTGTTCTCAATGGGAAACACAGTATTGTGTTTCATTTTTTTTAATCTCCCTTTTTCAATGTAGAGGGTTTTACAAGTTCTTTGTCTTTTAAATTTGAGAAACAAAATGTGGAGTATTTTGGTTGCTCTAACGTCTTCAAAATCACATATTTCATTGTTCTGTTTTAATTTTGCACCATTGAAAAAAGAAACTGCAAAACATAATTCTCAATGGGAAACGTAGTGCTGGGTCTGAATAAAATAACTATACAAAATTAGTCTCAATCAGTAACATAGTGCTTGGTTTCATTTTTATCAATCTCCTTGTTTTAATGTACAGGGTTTTACAAGTTCTTTGTATTTTAAATTTGGGAAACAGAATGTGGAGTATTTCAGTTGCTCCAATGTCTTCAAAATCACACATTCCATTGTTGTTTTTCAATTTCAAAACTTTGAAAAAAAACTGCAAATAATAATTCTGAATGGGAAATGCAGTGCTGGGTTTCAAAAAAAAAATTGTCCAAAAGTATTTTTAATGGGAAGCACGGTGCTGACTTTCATTTTTTTTCAATCTCCTTGTTTTAATGTAAAGGGTTTTACAAGTTTTTTCATTTTTTAAATTTGGGCAACACAATGTGGAGTATTTCGGTTGCTCGAATATCTTCAAAATCACGCATTCCATTGTTGTGTTTCAATTTCGCACCATTGAAAAAAAACTACAAATAATAATTCTTAATGGGAAATGCAGAGTTAGGTCTCAATAAAAAAATTGTACAAAATTATTCTCAATGGGAAACACAATGTTGGGTTTCATTTTTTTTAATCTCTTTGTTTTAATGTAGATGGTTTTACAAGTTCTTTTTCTTTAAAATTTGGAAAATAGAATGTGGAGTATTTCGGTTGCTCCAATGTCTTCAAAATCATGCATTCCATTGTTGTGTTTCAATTTCGCACCTTTGAAAAAAGAAACTACAAAAAATAATTCTGAATGGGAAACACAGTGCTCGGTTTCAATAAAAAAATTGTACAAAATTATTCTCAATGGGAAACACAGTGCTAGGTATCATTTTTTTAATCTCCTCATTTTAATGTAGAGGGTTTTACAAGTTCTTTGTCTTTTAAATTTGGAAAATAGAATGTGGAGTATTTCGGTTGCTCCAATGTCTTCAAAATCATGCATTCCATTGTTGTGTTTCAATTTCGCACCTTTGAAAAAAGAAACTACAAAAAATAATTCTGAATGGGAAATGCAGTGCTCGGTTTCAATAAAAAAATTGTACAAAATTATTCTCAATGGGAAACACAGTGCTAGGTATCATTTTTTTAATCTCCTCATTTTAATGTAGAGGGTTTTACAAGTTCTTTGTCTTTTAAATTTGGGCAACAGAATGTGGAGTATTTCGGTTGCTCTAATATCTTCAAAATCACGCATTCCATTGTTGTGTTTCAATTTCGCACCATTGAAAAAAAAAACTACAAATAATAATTCTTAATGGGAAACGCAGAGTTGGGTCTCAATAAAAAAATTGTACAAAATTATTCTCAATGGGAAACACAGTGTTGGGTTTCATTTTTTTTAATCTCTTTGTTTTAATGTAGATGGTTTTACAAGTTCTTTTTCTTTAAAATTTGGAAAATAGAATGTGGAGTATTTCGGTTGCTCCAACGTCTTCAAAATCATGCATTCCATTGTTGTGTTTCAATTTCGCACCTTTGAAAAAAGAAACTACAAAAAATAATTCTGAATGAGAAACGTAGTGCTGTGTCTCAATAAAAAAATAGTACAAAATTATTCTTAATGGGAAACACAGTGCTTGGTTTCATTTTTTTCAATCTCCTTATTTTAATGTAGAGGGTTTCACAAGTTTTTTGTCTTTTAAATTTCAGAAATAGAATGTGGAGTATTTCATTTGCTCCAATGTCTTAAAAATCACACATTCCATGGTTGTGTTTCAATTCTGCACCATTGAAAAAAAAAACTATAAAAAATAATTCTGAATGGAAACGTAGTGCTAGGTTTCAATTAAAAAACTATACAAAATTTTTCTCAATGGGAAACACAATGCTGGGTTTCAGTTTTTTTCAATCTCTTTGTTTTAATGTAGAGAGTTTTACAAGTTCTGTCTTTTAAATTTGAGAAACAAAATGTGGAGTATTTTGGTTGCTCCAATATCTTCAAAATCACACATTCCATTATTGTGTTTTAATTTCGCACCATTCAGAAAAAGAAACTGCAAATAATAATTTTGAATGGGAAACGCAGTGCTAGGTTTGAACAAAAAACTATATAAAATTATTCTCAATGGGAAACACAATGTTGGGTATCATTTTTTTTAATCTCCTTGTTTTAATATAGAGGTTTTTACAAGTTCTTTGTCTTTTAAATTTGGAAAAAAGAATGTGGAGTATTTCGATTGCTCCAATGTATTCAAAATCACACATTCTATTGTTGTGTTTCAATTTCGCAGCATTGAAAAATAAAACTGCAAATAATAATTTTGATTGGGAAACATAGTGTTGGGTCTCAATAAAAAAACTATACAAAATTATTCTCAATGGAAAACACAGTGTCGGGTTTCATTTTGTTTGAATCTCCTTTTTTTAATATAGATGGTTTTATAAGTTCTTTGTCTTTTAAATTTGGGAAATAGATTGTGGAGTGTTTCGGTTGCTTGAATATCTAAAAAATCACACATTCCATTGTTGTGTTTCAATTTTGCACCATTGTAAAAAGAAACTGCAAATAATAATTCTGAATGGGAAACGCAGTGTTGGGTTTCAATAAAAAAAATGTACAAAATTATTCTCAATAGGAAACACAGTGCTGGGTATCATTTTTTTTAATCTCCTCATTTTAATGTAGAGGGTTTTACAAGTTCTTTGTCTTTTAAATTTGGAAAACAGAATGTGGAGTATTTCGATTACTCCAATGTCTTCAAAATCACACATTCCATTGTTGTGTTTCAATTTCGCACCATTCAAAAAAAAACTACAAATAATAATTTTGAATGGGAAACACACAGTTGGGTCTCAATAAAAAAATTGTACAAAATTATTCTCAATGGGAAACACAGTGTTGGGTATCATTTTTTTTAATCTTTTCGTTTTAATGTAGATGGTTTTACAAGTTTTTTTGTTTTTAAATTTGAAAAATAGAATGTGGAGTATTTCGGTTGCTCCAATGTCTTCAAAATCACGCATTGCATTGTTGTGTTTCAATTTCACACCTCTGAAAAAAGAAACTGCAAATAATAATTCTGAATGGGAAACGCAGTGTTGGGTTTCAATAAAAAAATTGTACAAAATTATTCTCAATGGGAAACACAGTGTTGGGCATCATTTTTTTTAATCTCCTCATTTTAATGGTGAGGGTTTTACAAGTTCTTTGTCTTTTAAATTTGGAAAACAGAATGTGGAGTATTTCGGTTGTTCCAATGTCTTCAAAATCACACATTCCATTGTTGTGTTTCAATTTCACACAATTCAAAAAAAAAATACAAATAATAATTCTAAATGAGAAACGCAGAGTTGGGTCTCAATAAAAAAATTGTACAAAATTATTCTCAATGGGAAACACAGTGTTCGGTATCATTTTTTTTAATCTCTTCGTTTTAATGTAGAGGGTTTTACAAGTTCTTTGCCTTTTAAACTTGGAAAATAGAATGTGGAGTATTTCAATTGCTCCAATGTATTCAAAATCACGCATTCCATTGTTGTGTTTCGATTACTCACAATTGAAAAAAGAATGTGCAAAAAATAATTCTGAATGAGAAACGTAGTGCTGGGTCTCAATAAAAAATAGTACAAAATTATTCTCAATGGGAAACACAGTACTTGGTTTCATTTTTTTCAATCTCCTTATTTTAATGTAGAGGGTTTTACAAGTTTTTTATTTTTAAAATTTGGGAAACAGAATGTGGAGTATTTCATTTGCTCCAATGTCTTAAAAATCACACATTCCATTGTTGTGTTTCAATTCCGGACCATTGAAAAAAAAAACTATAAAAAATAATTCTGAATGGAAACGCAGTGCTATGTTTCAATTAAAAAACTATACAAAATTTTTCTTAATGGGAAACACAATGCTGTGTTTCAGGTTTTTTCAATCTCTTTGTTTTAATGTAGAGGGTTTTATAAGTTCTTTGTCTTTTAAATTTGAGAAACAGAATGTAGAGTATTTTGGTTGCTCCAATGTCTTCAAAATCATACATTCCATTGTTGTGTTTTAATTTCGCACCATTCAAAAAAATAAACTACAAATAATAATTTTGAATGGGAAACGCAGTGCTGGGTTTGAACAAAAAAACTATATAAAATTATTCTCAAAGGGAAACACAATACTGGGTATCATTTTTTTTAATCTCCTTGTTTTAATGTAGAGGGTTTTACAAGTTCTTTGTCTTTTAAATTTGGGAAACAGAATGTGGAGTATTTTTGTTGCTCCAATGTCTTCAAAATCACACATTCCATTGTTATGTTTCAATTTCACACCATTGAAAAAATAAACTACAAATAATAATTCTGAGTGGGAAACACAGTACTGGGTCTCAATAAAAAAATATTACAAAAATATTCTCATTGGGAAACACAGTGTTGGGTTTCATTTTTTTGAATCTCCTTGTTTTAATGTAAAGGGTTTTACAAGTTCTTTGTCTTTTAAATTTGGGAAATAAAATGTGGAGTGTTTTGATTGCTCCAATGTCTTCAAAATCACACATTCCATTGTTGTGTTTCAATTTCCCACCATTGAAAAAAGAAACTACAAATAATAATTCTAAATGGGTAATGTAGTGCTATGTCTCAATAAAAAAACTATACAAAATTATTCTCATTGGGAAACACAGTGCTGGGTTTCATTTTTTTTAATCTCTCTTTATTTTAATGTAGAGGGTTTTACAAGTTCTTTGTCTTTTAAATTTGGGAAACAAAATGGTGAGTGTTTTGGTTGCTCCAATGTCTTCAAAATCACACATTCCATTGTTGTGTTTCAATTTCACACCATTGAAAAAAGAAACTGCAAATAATAATTCTGAATGGGAAACATAGTGCTGGGTTTAATTTATTTTAATCATCCACTTGAAATGGTAAGGGTTTTGTTATCGTCGGTTGCTTGTTTCTTAACACCCATGTTTTTGTTAAGGTGGCAGATTTATGATCCTAGGTTTTTGGTCAGCATGTTGCTTCCTAGTGAAGTTGTGGAACATGAAAATGAGCAAGTATCAATCATTCAACCTAATCTAATTGGGCTCAAGGAGGAACAACTCAACATTATTTTTGAGCTATCTTTGCTTGCATGGAAGGAAAATTCCAGTGATGCTGAATATTGGAGGGTGATCTCTATCCTAGATAAAGAGGTAGAGGAAGTGGAATTTAATAATTTGCTTGATGAAATGCTTGCGGAGATTTTATGGAGTCCGCTTCCTTTGGATGTTTAGTGAACTTCTTTTCTATCAACTAAAACTTAATCTTTAATTTACATGCATGTAAATTTTGTAATTATGAATAGTCACCGATTTCATAGGGTGTAATGGAAATAGTGTCGTTATGCAGCCATGGAGCCTTTGAACCCATATTTTGTATTGAGAAAAAAGAAAATAAGATTGAATCCTTTAGTTTCTAAATATTTTCTTGATCACAAATGTCTTTATGCTTCTGTGATCATTCTTCAATATGATATTTGTTGAGTCCAATAGTGTTGATGTTATATTTATTGAATTTGTGATTTCTAAAAGAAATCATCTTTTCAAATTAGTTTGTTATTTTTATCTTTCTTTGTCTCAATATGGAATGTTACAATATAGTATGACTATCTTCCAAATCACACATTCCATTGTTGTGTATAAATTTCAGTCGATTGATAAGAAAACTCCACAAAATAAATCTAAATGGGAAACATGGTGCTGGGTTCCAGTTATTTGAATCTCTTTGTTTAAATGTAGGGGGTTGTGTCATGGTGGGTTGCTTGTTTCTTAAAACCTAGGGTTTTTCAATATGGAATGTTACAATACAGTATGTATGTCTTCCAAATCACACATTCCATTATTGTGTTTAACTTTTGCATGATTGACAAAATCAATTGGAAACAAAAAATGTGATTTGGAAAACATAGTGTTGGGTTTAAGTTATTTGAATGTCCATGTTTAAATGTGAAGGGTTGTCTCATGGTGGGTTTCTTTCTTTTTAACACCTCTCGGTTTGAAACATGGACTGTTAGAAAACCATATGAATTTATTCAAAATTGCAGATTCCAATCTTGTGTTTGAATTTTGCATGATTGAAAGAAAAGTGCAGAAAACAATTGTTATTCGGAGAACATAGTGTTTGGGTTGTTCGACTGTCTGATTTCCAACATGCATTTGTGTTATATTTTATGCGTAGATTGATTGAATCTATCACCTTTAATTTTCCTTGGTTGAAGCCAGAATGTCCTATTGGTTTTATGTGGGTGAGAGCAATGCAAGAACATTTTATCTATGTTTTAATGAATGATTTTTTCCTTCTTCTTCACACAATCCACACTAATTTTAAGTGTTCGTCCAATTTTTTGATTTTCTAGAATGGGGAGAGGTTTGAAATGGAAGAAGCTAGATGAATTGGAGGTACAAGATGTACAAAATGGAGGCTCTCCTTTTTTGTCTTTTGGTTTGGAATGGGCTACTATTTCCGTGAAGAAGGATAAGGTCCCTGACCTTGTTGTAGCAATTCCTCTTACAAGACTTGATTAGTTCATTCACGATGAAATGTGCATTGAAGGTGTAGAAACAAAAATTTTGGACAAGAAAATAAGAGATCCTATGACCTCCTGTGCCGTTTACGACAAAACTTATAGTAAAACAATTTGGTATAAGAGGTTTGTATATATTGACATTCATTTCTATGGTAGAATGATATTTTACTCTCTTGGTTGAACATGATGAGATGATGCCTTTCTTATAGCTACTAGTGTCAATACGGTCCTACAGACAATAGAAAATGGCCTCCACCAGAGAAGAAATCATATAAAATGTTTATACAAAAGTGGGGTTGTCAATACCACTTCATGGTAAAGGTTATGGAAGGAAAACCCGATGTTGCCTATATTATCTACAAAGAAATGTTCCATGTAGATAAAAAAGGTGAATTTTTCCATGGCATTCATGACACAAGTGGAGAGAAGCGTTCTATGTTTTTCGCTAATCTATCCACAGAGTGCAAAAGCTATATTTAAAGCCTTTTGCTCATGGATGTCAGTGTTAATGCAATAATGGATAGACACATCAATGATCCTCTGTTATGTGGCATGATTTCCAAGAGAGATCAATTCCTTACAAGAAAGGATGTAATGAATGCATGGCGAAAGGTGCGCTGTACTCATGCACAAAAAAAAAAAGTTGATTCTACAAGTATCCTACTGTGGAGTGGAGAAGACTTTGAAAACTTCTTCTACTTTCAACGACCCGATGGGAACAATATGCCTTTTGTTATCAGGGTTAAGACTCCATGGATGTTGGATAGGATGGTTAGCTGCTCACACAATTCAATCATCTCGATGGATTCAACATTTGCAACTAACAAAAATGAGGTGAGGCCTTACAAGCATTGACAAATAGTTCATCATTTATTCAATGATCTTATTGGCTATAAACTTCACAATGCTCATGCTGAGTTGTTCTCTCTATAGTAACCATTATATACTCTCCTCATTTTTGATGAGCAATAGAGTGATGTGCCGGTTGTGTGGGTAGTCTCCTCATGAAACAAGATTGAGGACATCTCTGCGTGGCTACACATATTGCTCGAACGTGGATGAAGAGCCAGGGCTGACTAGAGAATCAATTCATTTTTGACTGATGATGCGACTGCAGAGATCCAAGCCATACAGTATGTGCTTCCCTTTCTTCATTTGTGTACCTTTCACATTTCTATTCATTTTCAATGCCACTTTCCCATGCATTCGAGCAGTAAACAATATCGTTTGTATTGTCTATTAGGGCTATCTTTCAATGTCGTGCGCTTTTATGCGCTTGGCATGTCAAAAGGGCTTGGTTAAAGAATGTATACAAGTATGCAGCCAAGGAAAGGGCAATGGACGTCTTTCATAGTCTTGGCATGATCATGATGGCAATCATTGACACTGAAGATTATGTCACTCAGCTATTGAACTCTTTCTTTGAGGAGTTCAATGATTAGGCCCGATTCTTAGAGTACTTCAAGAAGACTTGCTATGAAGGAGAAGGTCAAATTGGTCAGTTGACAATTTTTGTCACCTTGCATGATTCGCACCATTCAAATTATTTGATGTCACGTCTAATACGTTGTGGATTACTTGAGTATTGGATGTTTTTGTTTGCAGCCATGTGGGCAAATAATTGCAGACTATTCCCACATGCCAACCAGGATATGAATACAGCCATTGAGTCATACTATTGCATACTAAAAACTTGGTACTTGTGCGATCGTTCAAAAAAATGCAATAGGAGAATGGACTATTTGTATTACACACTTGTGTATAAAATGGAACCATTCTATAGGCAAAAGGAAAAGTTGCAGCATTATGGTTTTCTGATGAACAAAAAATATTTAAATATGTGATCTAGTGTGGACCGGGCCGAGGCAATTTCAGATGATGACTGTATTCCCAATGAAACAGATCCTAGATGGTACTGGGTGAAAAGTTAAAGTAGGTCAATTCACTACCTTGTTCAGAAATTTGGAGAGCACCTGTTTGTTTGTGACTGCCCTTGGAGTTTGGAGGGGAACACTTGCAAGCATGTTGTCAAAGTTGCTCACTTGATTAAAATATCCTCTACCATTGAAGGGGTGGTCCATGGTAAGTGAATTTCAATTCGAATTGCATTACTTTATTTGAGTCAAATATGTTTTGCATTTTCTACAGCCTAATACAAATTTCTTCTGGGTCCTCATTTAGATGGGGGAGGTCAACCAATTGATTCAAACATAGATTTCAATGAGATAATGTTAGAGGGGGCCGTAGAAGAAAACAACCCTAATGTTCTAACCCCTATGGAATCTCCTTCTATGACTCATGTATATGATGAACATGTGGTGATGATGTATCTTTGGAATGACACTAACGAGCTCTTGAAGAAAGTGATGCATACACCGCCACAATCTCTACAATAGGTGCAGTCGTATGCAAAATGCATGGATAGGTTTGTAGAGGACCTACGACAATCAAATGCATTTCCATTTGAATTCATTATGGATTCTGATCAAGTTGCAAGTAGCACCGTTCACATGCATCCATGGTTTAGTGCAACCAAGGATCATTGTCGATGCCCAACCCGGTGTACAAAGCATTCCACACAACAGTCAGATCATCGAACCCCTTTGGATGACTCCTTTCCATTGTTTGTGAATAATAGTTTTAATTTGAATGTCAATATGCAATGTCAGACATTAGGTTCAACTGCTATGAATGTGGTAGATGATACAACATCTAATATGGGTGAGTATGAGAAAACCCATTTCAATATCTTTATTGTAATAGGAAATGGTATTGCAGATTCCTTTTTCCAGTATGTGCTTGTACCATGCCATGAAATTTATGATTCCATTTATGGATTTTTGCATTCACTTCAGCATTCCAAGCTCGAGAAAGGACTCCTTGTCGTCGACTGTCTTTTGTGGGTGTAAACCCAATGGAAGGTATGGTTCAAATTTAATAACTTTTCTTAGATAAGTCCAGTTTTTGGTATGACGTTATATAATTTAAGAAGTGTATTTATTGAATCATGTAGGGGAAGCAAACCATTCAATGTTTGGTTGCTGATCTTTATAAAATATAGAAGATTTCTAATGAAAAAGGATGTGTACAAGTTGGTAACTGGGGAAAGTGCATTCAAAGGGGCTAAAAGTTTGTTTCTAAAGCATGGCCAGAAATTTCTAATCATTTTTCATGGTGGTAGAGCATGGGAAGGTTTGGAATACAGTATTCTATTAAAGCCTCATTTGATAGAGCTTTTTTTGTGCATAAAGTAAGGGTTTAGTAGATCAGTGTTGCCTTTAGCCTTTGTATTTGTAGAAGTAGATGATGATTTAAGACCTGTTCCTTTATAGATTTCAGCTAATTAAGTGCATTTCAAGTAGAAGAATCATGTTTTCAACCATTCTTTTCAAAACAATAGCATCTCAATTTCTGGTATGTAAAAAATGGCACAAATGGATTTGTGGAACAGAAAATACCTTATGGAACAAGCACTTCAAACAAGCTCTTCTTCATTGTTGTGTACCCCAAGATAGGCCTATTTTACAAACAGAATAATTAAGCCTCAAAAATTCTTGAACCACGACTAATTAAGATTGACAAGAAGGTGAACTTTGAGACCTTGTTTTGTTATATTCTGCAGAAAATAAAAATATCAGGTAGAACCCACTGTGTTTTCCATCCTCCAATTGTGATCATTTGCATCTTTTGTTCGTAACAAAAATATATTTTGTACAATTCATTACTTCAACTCATGTGATTGCAAGAAATAAAATGCTCAAATTATTTTGCATGTTGGAAAAGACACCATCGATAGACAATTACTTAGTTATGAAAAGTTTACTTTTGCTTTCAATATTTTTTACCAACTATTTCGTGTGTTTCTAATTAGAAAATGTTGTTGAATGTGCTTAATTTTTTGTTCTCTTTTCGTTCATGCATTGTTCTTCCCACTGTTCGAATCATGCATTTCCATATGCCCTTTGGAGATACTGCACGTGTCGCCTCGTTTAGTTCAAACAATAGGTACAATCTCTTTAGTGCATACATTATTTAAATAAGTCCACTTTTCTCGCTTATGTTTTCACTATTTCCATTGCATTGACAATGTCCTTCTAATTAGAGAATGCAAGTCCACCATCTAAAATAGCTATTTTGTCTTTCATTTGAGGAATTTTATAACCTGTTGGTGCAGTCCTATAAAAGATGTCTCACAGTTCTCGAGCATGGTTGGCTATTTGGTTGACGAACTACCTCCCATATCTGCCATGCAATATTCTTGCTCGAATCAAGGAACTCAGCCTCCCGTACAGGTTGTGGGAAAAGATGTTTAAGGTGAATTATTAGAAAAGGTCCAAACTGCATAGATTTCCAATATGATAATTATCCTCACTTCTTCAATAGTGTCTTTGGAGTTTGGGCGCATATGGGCATGGATGTTCAATATTACAATCTTCAAATAGAGATTGTCAATTTATGTGATTGGCCAATGTTTGTTTACTGAGAAATTTGAGACCTTTTCCTAGCTGGATGCATATGGAAGGTGTGCATTAGACCAATAGTTATCATATAGAGGCACAATCTTACGGATCAGCTGAGCATGAGGTTTATGAGATTCCTCAAGGGGGAATTCTTGATTAGTAATCACAAAGGTCCTGTGGAGGAATGGTTGTTGGCCGTGTTGAAATTCAACCACATTGTTAGGTTTGAGATCCACCATGTCAGGCCCTCCTTCAGTATGCTACATGAGAATTATGGGGTGCCAACGTTGTATGCTGTCAATTCCACCTTGACAATCAAAGTGCAACAAATGCTTCTAGATGCTGAGAGCATGGAGATTATACCTGTTCGTAAATGGTTGACACAATCTTTAGTGTAAGTAGTATTAAATGTGCATTGTAATTTTGTTCACATTGTGTAATATTGACATGAAATATTTTTACATTTCACCAATTTATGCATATTGTTATTAAAAAATTTGAAACTGAACTTGAATACACTATTTTGTTACAGTTTGTGTTTTCCATTCTACAACTTTTCTTGTGCATCTTCTCATCAAAATATATAAGGATATTGAAATGGAATATCCAAATCTGCAACTTTTCTTGTCTTCCTACTGTGTGCATAACACTAGCTGTTATCTTCTTACTATTTTTTCTTTAAGTAAGGGGTGTCATAAAATAAGAAACTGAAGTTGAAAAGACTATTTTTGTTACAGTCCATAAAAGAAAATAAGTGAGGCACATCCCACTATGCTTTCCATGATGCTACTGTTATGTTAATAATGTGTTGGGCAGAGATGGAACAAGAGTGATTTGTTGAAAGCAAGGGTTCTTAAAAATTATGAAGCTCAGATTCAATACATTGTCCTCTTACTGTGTGCATAACACTAGCTCCTGTCTTCTTACAGCTTTTACAAAGTCAGGGACAACCCATTGTGTTTTCCATACTACAATAGTTAAGTAATTGTTTTTGTTGGAAACATATGAATAGGTAGTGAGCAAGACTATTTTTCTTAAAGAAAGGGGTCTCACAAGACAAGAAAGGGAAGTTGAAAACATTATTTTGTTACATTCCAGACAAAAAAATAAGAAGTGAGCCACAGTCCACTATGATTTCCATGATGCTACTGTTAAGAAGTGACTAGCAGAGATCGAACAAGAGTGTTTTGCTGAAAGTAAGGGTTGTTAACAATTATGAAGCTCATATTCAATACGATATCCTCTTAATGTGTGCATAACACCAGGTGCTATCTTCCTACTATTTTTACAAATTCAGGGACAACGCATTGTGTTTTTGACACTGCAACAATTAAGTAATTATTTTTGTTAGAAACATATGAACAGGTAGTGAGCAAGACTATTTTTCTTAAAGAAAGGGGTCTCATAAGACAAGAAATGGAAGTTGAAAACATTATTTTGTTACATTCCGGACAAAAAAAAGAAGTGAGCCACAACCCACTTTGATTTCCATGATGCTACTGTTAAGAAGTGACTAGCAGAGATCGAACAAGAGTGTTTTCCTAAAAGTAAGGGTTGTTAACAATTATGAAGCTCATATTCAATACACTATCCTCTTAATGTGTGCATAACACCAGGTGTTGTCTTCCTACTATTTTTGCAAAGTCAGGGACAACCCATTGTGTTTTCCACACTGCAATAGTTAAGTAATTATTTTTGTTGGAAAAATATGAACAGGTAGTGAGCAAGACTGTTTTTATTAAAGAAAGGGGTCTCATAAGACAAGAAAGGGAAGTTGAAAAATTATTTTGTTACATTTCGGATAAAAAAGTAAGAAGTGAGCCACAAACCATTGTGTTTTCCATGATGCTACTATTTTGTGAATAATGTGTTGGGCAGAGATCGAACAAGAGTGATTTGCTGAAAGTAAGGGTTGTTAAAAATTACGAAGCGCAAATTCAATACATTGTCCTCTTACTCTATGCATAACACTAACTGCTGTAATTTATTGAATATGCAATTTTAGATCCTTATCATAATATGCAAGATGAGTGAACATGAAAGAATCAGTATTTGGAGCCTGTCTCATCAATTCCTATGATAACAGTTTTGTATAGTAACTATTATAGAGGAACCAATTCAGGTTCTATGGAGAAAATACTCCAAGATGATAAATATTTTTTAAGCGGTAAATTATCCTCCTTAAATGGAGAAGATGTTTCAACAACTATGTTTGTAGAGGATAAACAACTCATAGGGAGTGGCATTTTAGAATATTGAGACTTAAAACCCTACTTTAAAGGTTTTCGAGAAGGATGGATAGGGAAGTCTATAGAGGATAAACAACTCATATAGAGTGGTGTTTTAGAATATTAAGACTTAAAACCTTACTTTAAAGGTTTTCTAGAAGGATGAATAGGGTTTTCTAATCCACCAATATATGCTTTGCTTTGTCATTGGAATTTGGGTAAGGGTAGACCACTAAAATGAATAATTTACCAATCACATTGTTGTCATTACCATATGGTTGAAGGTACATAATGAGAATCAAGGGTTCATTACTTGATTGAGATATTTTGACGGGCCTATTGTAATCACCTTTGCAATTGTTCACATTAGGCTGATTTTCATCATTCTTTTCTTGAGGAATAGAACTTGTTAATTCCGAAGTTGATTTGATCTTGTGAGTGAGTCATGGATAGTTCTTATTTCTATGTTTTTGGGATTGAGACCCAACAATATTTTTTAGGTAGTTATATATATAATATGCATTACAAATGGTGCATTTGAAATATTAGTATATAATTCTATCCACTTGTATGTTTTATCACAATCCAAAACTAGATTACCGACAGTTGATGGGTTTCAAATCCCGTACGTCATGGATTGTTTTTTTTTTTTGTAAATCTCAAATTTATTGATAAATGGTGGCATCGATTGTTCCCATACCAACCAATTTAGCATTAATAACCAAATGTAAAGTGCAACTCTAGATCAATTTAGTTATGAAGCATGTTTGATGATTTTTAACATGTTAGAACATAAAGACCATAACCAGATCACGGAGATTAAACATTATACAAACCGAAAAGCTGAAATATTTAAAAGATAACATAGTCTTACAACAAATTTACAATTGAATGACATATGATAAATAAATGAACATGAGGAGAAAAATTGTCTTCATAACTGTTTCAAGTCATATAATTTTATTTGCATATAGTCACAATTTTAGATCCTTATCATAATATGCAAGATGAGTGAACATGAAAGAATATGCAGTGTACTAGAGTTGAAAAACACTTGTATGCCAAGTAAAGTGATTATCAAAGAATTCAAATGAAGAGACCATGAACTGAATTATGAAACCAATACTGACTTGGAAACCAATCAAGAAAATTTTATTGTCTTATTGCTTCGACATTAATGCCAACACATGTCAGAGGGGACAACACAAGAGTCATGTAAAATTTGTGTTCCAAACATATTAATAGATAGTCAACAAGACTATTTTTCTTGTAGTCTGATATGAAATGGATATTTAAAAGATAACATAGTCTTACAACAAATTTATAATTGAATGACATATGATAAATAAATGAACATGAGGAGAAAAATTGTCTTCATAACTGTTTGAAGTCATATAATTTTATTTGCATATAGTCACAATTTTAGATCCTTATCATAATATGCAAGATGAGTGAACATGAAAGAATATGCAGTGTACTAGAGTTGAAAAACACTTGTATGCCAAGTAAAGTGATTATCAAAGAATTCAAATGAAGAGACCATGAACTGAATTATGAAATCAATACTGACTTGGAAACCAATCAAGAAAATTTTATTGTCTTATTGCTTTGACATTAATGCCAACACATGTCAGAGGGGACAACACAAGAGTCATGTAAAATTTGTGTTCCAAACATATTAATAGATAGTCAACAAGACTATTTTTCTGATAGTCTGATATGAAATGGATAACAATTATTTGTTCCACTGACATGAAATAAGTATATATGCCTATATGTTCAGTGTAATTGTACAATAATAAAATAATTAAAGAATCCCATGAAAAGTCTCATATCAAATGTATAACACCATAGTGTTGAAACATATGCAAATGGTGTATCTCTACACCACAATTGTTCAATATTGAAATATTTAAACCCACGGAGCAAAATCAGTATTTGGAGCCTGTCTCATGAATTCCTATGCTACCTATTCCTTGCAATCGACTTTAGGCCTATGTAAAATATAACACGCTTCTTAGGGTCCTTGTGTATTTTGGGGGGGGTGATTCCAAATCCATGAACCCTCACAGATGATGAACATGACACAAAAAATTTCTTCATACTCTATGCTTTGTCCATGTCGGGTTTAACAACTTCACCCTATAGCAAACAATTAATGAGAATTAATGTACGCATCGAAACAATATACACAGTATGATATATATACAACAACATATCATTTATGTGTACCTATGGAACATAATGCTTCATCTGCACAAGCTACCATATGGAAAAACCACCCACGCACTCTGCAATGGTATCTGCGCCAGGCATGGGAAAAGGCACATGGTATCGACCATCAATGGCCTCAACAATGCTGACTCTCACTCAATTTTTTGGGTGCCTCAAGAAGTGGGTGTGAGTGTTTCTAGTGACAACCTATAGAATGCCTTTCGCAACCTGTTTATGCCACCTCCAAAGGTCGACGTGATCACCGACCTTAAAATTTATGCCGTTGAACTCTATCATCTATTCATCCACCAGATTTGCCTACAATGGAAATGTTATTGACATGAAGCATAATTGAAGGCACATTAAAAGATTCTTAAAGAAATAAGAATAGGCCATGGGAGTGTATTTGGTTTCTTACCAATATAGATGGCAGGCCGCACGTCTCCTTGTCCCCATTTCCATCTTTATTGCCATCTCCCCCTTGTAGGCCAGTGCTCTCCTCCTCCCTGGGTCCATCCTTATTACCCTCTCCCACTTGCAAGCTAGTGCTCTCCCCATCCCCATGTCCATCTCTGTCACCTGGTTCCACATTCAGCCCAGTGTTCTCCCCATCCTCATGACCATCTATTTTACCCTATCCCACTTTGTGTCTAGTGCTCTCCCCATCCACATGTCCGTCTGTATTAGCCTCTCTCATTTCCATCACAATGACATCGCCAATTAGGTCAAGACCAGCACTTCATTTTTTATCCTTGCCATGTAATAGTAGGAATTAGAAGGTCATTTAAAATTCAGGTGCATGCAACCAATTCATTGAAATAATCAAAACAAACATTAAATAAAAGAATTGCAATTCACCATTTCTTCTACTTCCTCCATGTGAAGGCACCTTGACATGTTTGATGACATATGCTCATTCTTCTTCTTCTTCTCAAAATTGTTAGGTGGTAGGTCAGGAGGAATGACATCATCTGCTACTTCCATGGGCAATTGTTCACCATCGAAAATCATAAAAACCTGCTTGAGGGTAGCAGTTCATTGTTCATCACTGATGTGTAATAGGAGGAATTGAAACGTTGCACCAAACTCAGATGCATGCAAGCAATTCATTCAAATAAGAAAAACAAACTTTATAGTAAACAAAAGATTTGGAGATCACCATTGTTTTCGTTTCTTCTTCAGATGGTGCCTTGAAACTTTCAACTATGTAGGATGCTTATTTTGAATCTTATATGCAGGGGTGGGAGGAACAACACAGTCTTCACCTTTCATGGCCACAACTTCCTCTAGCGAATGAGCCCTATTGTGCTGGTGGGAAAGAACCGCTTCTCGAGCATCACCCTGGCATGTCATGTAAGTTAACATTAAGTGAACCTTCTATGCATCCGAACATAAATGATTTAGCAAGGAAAATTCACATTTAACAATTCAGTTTGACATTACCATTCCTTCCTATCTCTTTATGTCCTGCAATCGTATTATTCTTTGCTTTTTCTGTTCCTTCATCTCGTTAATGTTGTATAACACCATTTGCTTCTTCATCTCGTCCTTTCCTTCTTCGAGAAGTTGAAGGAAGTTTTGTTTCCCAAAATTTTGACAGACACATCTAACAACATGCTTTTTCTATAGACTCTACCATATATTCATTTGGTACTCTGTATTTTCCACCTTCTTTAGAAGGTACTCTTTCAATTTATTAGGGGGAGGAGCGGGTTGTTTTTGGTTCCTCCCCCCCAACATAGCTTAGCCACGCTTTGGTGCATCAAGAATAGGAAGGTGGTGATGCTGAAACCTATGCATGTTGAAGACTCTCCAATCATAATACTTTCTAGTACATTCTTCTACAATACAATAATATATATATATATATATCTGCCATTTTTTGTTTCTCTTATGTATTCAGCAGCAACCTACAAAGCAAATCTGGAAGAGAAAATCGCTTAATATATTTGATATTCAATCAAATTGAATGCACAACATATATACATAGCCAAATGATGCAATAATTCAGTTATTATATCTACCTTCCTGCCTAGCACATCACCCCATGCTTCATTGGATCCCTCTGGACGATTTTCCTTCTGGTCATGGACTATGGAAAGAGCGAGATCATCTCCCTGATTATTTTCCTAAATCAAAGGAACGATATATGCCAAAATCAAAATATTTGTAAGATACATCATATTTTCGAACTGAAATTAAAAAGCATTATGATTCATGCATAGGAAGGGAAGGGCAATTGGAAGTTCACAATCAATTACCGAACACGTCGCTGCCTTATGGTTGACCATTTTCGTAAACCGAGGGGACTTCCTTCATACCGTGGTTGCTTCCTCCTAAATAAAACATTCCCACTTTCCAATTAACCTCATAACCAGTTATGAGAGATTAAAATTGTACATTGGATTGCATCTTGTAATAACTAGATCTTACCTACATGTTTCATGAATGGTACTACCGCGAAGAAGATGCCCTGCTACACAACCCTTCAGGTGTGCTGTCCACATCAATGACGTTCTTCACTGCAGGAACCAGTTTCTGTTTTACAGCATACATCCTTGGTTTCTTGTAAACTATAAAATTGTTGCAAGTGTTATGGACCATTAAAGTTCAAAAATTTATTGCACAATTTTGTAGTAATCAAGTATATATTATTTTCAATGAAAAGAATAAATTGAAATGCACAACCCAGACTTTTGTGAAATCCTATACAAGTAACCCACTCTGGTTTACAACATGCAATTATTTTGTCCAATTATTATTGTCAATCATGAGAAAGATAATGAATTGCAATTTATAACATAAATAATAGTTTTAATTTTTGGAGGTGCCATTTTTACATTCATATAGTGTAAATAAGAAAAGCTTTTCAAGACAGTCAAACTATTAACCGAATTTTCAGTTTGGAAAACACAAGCTGTTATAAACCATGCAACCCACAAACTATTAAAAGAAAACACTTTCTGTTATGCAGACTATTACAAAACATTGTATTGAAGTTCACATTCATATTTTATAAGAATCCATCACATGCACTAAACATTCCATTTGAATATCGAAATATGTTTGAAACAAAAGATGCATAAAAAATATTGCATGATCGAAAACACAGTGGGTTGTCCTTCACTTTTCAAATACTGTTCAATGATGACACTTACTATTATGCACATCATAAGAAAACAATGTATTGAAGGTCACTTTCATATTTTATAACTGCCCTTGCTTGCAACAGAAGTTGCACACAATAAAAAAGTAAAGTTGCAGTATGGAAAACCCAGTGGGTTGTCCGTTGCTACTCAAAAGCTTAAATAATTATGGTTATTTTTTAGCTTTAGGATCATTTAGGTTATATATAATCAGAGCAAACTAAGTCCTGGACAAAATTCACATATATATATAACATAGGATATGCCGGTTTGAAGCATTTTTTTTTTTTTGTGTCGAGGGTTTTGAAATTTTTTATTTGTTTCCTCTTCATTTGCTAGTTATCGAATTTTGCCCTTTTTGAATGAAAAAAGTGACAACCCATTGTACAAATATGAGTGAAATTACTGAAAAATGTTTTGTAGAAAGCAGAGTCGCCTCCAATAATCAAATGTTATATTTCGAAAATCATGTAAAACCCGCAAAGAGAAAAGAGCCATTGTTCGCATAGTTTTTCAGAATGGATAGAAAAGGGCATAACATGGCATTCAAAATCATAATTGGGAAAAATAGCAAAAACCCCACATCCAATCCCATTTTTCCAACCATTTTATACACTATTGTTTTGGGAAACACACCATCTCCTAAAACTCGAACTATTGTAAAACCCACTGTTTGACTACGACGTCTCCTCATGTTATCTATGTGTCCACATATGTTCTTATGTATATTTTTCATGTGGTTTTCAATGTGCATAGGTGAATTTTGTCTTGGAATTTGAAACCAGCATAACTCGTAGACAAAATTCACCTATGTACATTGAAAAATGCATTAAAAACATGCATGGATACTACACAACATGACGAGATATCATAGTTGGAAAACACACTATCTCCTCTTTATTGTAGAGGAACCGACATATCCTATGTTATATACATATGTGAATTTACATCTGAAACTGGTATATCCTATATTATATACATATGTGAATTTATCCAAGAGTTAGCTTGCTCCCTCCTTAACTTGTGGACAAAATTCACCTATGTGTATATCATGGCCTATGCGGCCATACCGCATGGAGAAAAGAGCCACGACAGAAGAGGTGGGACCCGCAGTGGTGGAAAAGCTTGCCAGATGGAAGGAAAGACCTGACGACCGAATGCCTCATCTCCCATGCCATTTGTTGTCTCGTCGCTAGGAAATCGTGTCAGCACCAATGGTTTTTTCAAAATAATCACTTGGTGTGGATGGACAAAAAGCCTCAAACGTGGCCAAATGAAACCATTACTAGCAAACAATAAACAGGGCCGACAAGGTCCCATTTTTGCCATTTTTGGATGGCAACATTTTGGTGGATAGCGAGGGCAAGAGTAGCAGCCATGCGGACGTCCTTTGGGTATGTATATCTACTCTATGTTATGCACAGAGTAAGAGGACAGTGTATTGAATCCGAGCTTCATAATTTTTATCAACCCTTAATTTCAGCAAAACACTCTTGTTTGATCTCCGCCCAACACATTATTGACATAATAGTTGCATCATGCAAAACATAGTGGGCTATGGCTCACTTATTATTTTATGCAAGCTATAAGAAATGAATGTTTTTAGGTTCGCGTTATACTCTTTTAACAACACCTACTTTGATCAAAACACTCTTTTTCAATATCTGCCCATATGTTTCCAAGACAAAATTAAGATAATAGTAGCATCATGGAAAACACAGTGGGTTGTGGCTCACTTCTTATTTTTTTGTCTGGAATGTAACAAAATAATGTTTTCAACTTCCCTTTCTTGTCTTATGAGACCCCTTTCTTTAAGAAAAATAGTCTTGCTCACTACCTGTTCATATGTTTCCAACAAAAAAATTACTTAACTGTTGCAATATGAAAAACACAATGGGTTTTCCCTAACTTTGCAAAAATAGTAAGAAGACAACAGCTAGTGTTATGCACATAGTAAGAGGACAATGTATTGAATATGAGCTTCATAATTTTTAACAACGCTTACTTTCAGCAAAACACTCTTGTTCGATCTCTGCCCAACACATTATTCACATAATAGTAGCATCATGGAAAACACAGTGGGTTGTGGCTCACTTCTTATTTTTTTAAATCTCCTTGTTTAAATGTAAATGGAAAGGTTAAGGTCTGAGTGCACGTGGAGGAGTTGGAGTAGAATACCGATGAAATGGAGGTGAGGGGTAATTTGAAATTTGGGAAACATAATGCAGAGTATTTCAGTTTCAAGAATGTCTTCCAAATCACACATTCCGTTGTTGTGTTTAAATTTAAGTCGATTGATAATAAGACTGCACAAAATTACTCTAAATGGGAAACACAGTGTTGGGTTTCATTTTTTTGAATCTCCTTGTTTTAATGTAGAGGGTTTTACAAGTTCTTTGTCCTTTAAATTTGGGAAACAAAATGTGGAGTATTTCGGTTGCTCCAATGTCTTCAAAATCACACATTCCATTGTTGTGTTTCAATATCGAACCTTTGAAAAAAGAAACTGCAAGTCATAATTATTAATGGGAAATGCAGTGCTTAGTGTCAATAAAAAAACTGTACAAAATTATTCTCAATGGGAAACACAGTGCTGGGTTTCAGTTATTTCAATCTCCTTGTTTAAATGTAAAGGTTCATCTCATGGTGGGTTGCTTGCTTCTTAACACGCATGGTCTTGCAACATGGAATGTTACTTGAATGCCTTCAAAATCACACATTCCATTGTTGTGTTTAAATTTCGTACCATTGAAAAAAAAAAGTGCAGAATTTTTTTTTGTATGGGAAACACAGTGCAGGGTTTCAGTTATTTTAATCATCCACTTGAGATGTAAAGGGTCGTCTCATGGTGGGTTCCTTGGTTCTAAAGACCACCGGTTTTCTACGATGGAATGTTAGAAAACAGTATGAAAGTCTTCTACATCACACCTTCCATTTTTTTGTTTAAGTTTCAAGTATATAACAAATTGTATGCTTCATAACACATTGCATTTTTCAACCTCCACATCACAACATACCCTAGCCCTTTTCTTCTTTTTACACTAGTATATCAAGGTGTGCACATTCTATAGTGCATGTCAGAAAATAAAATGTGTTTTGAAGCCTGCCTTTACTTATACAGTATACCCAACCTTTGTCTTATAATGCAAATATGCAAACGTATATATGGTGTTTTATTTTATCAAATAGCACATCTCTCATTTAATGGTGACAATAATAACCCTCAATACATAGTTGAATTCATAGTATGCACTTCATTCTGTTTCACAATAATTCATGTTGGAAAACCCTACGTGTTAAGAAAGAAGCAACCCAAATAGTGTTGTCAAACCCTCTGCAACACTATTGGATAGTACATGTCACCTCAATTTGGTCGCTATTCTCCTCGAAGTCATCCACGTGCACTGAGACCTTCTGCTTTCCCTTTCAATGTGCAGACAGGAAATAAAACAAATAGTATTTTTTCCTTGCTTTCTCCTAATAGAAAAGGCCCACGTCATTCCCTTCCACTTTTCCCACACCACACAAAAAAAAACTTGCCGACGAAGCTAACCCACCCGCTTTTTCACTCGGCAACAAGCGGGAAAATACACTTGATGGTGCTATTAACTCTTGCTTGAACGTAGCTTGGACTATTCATCCCGTCTTCCCATTTTGTCACTTTTTGTTTCCACGTATGTTGTTATTCTAATAGCTCTTTTACAATTTTTCTATAATATTTAGGGCCAAGTAATGGGAGTAGGCCAAATTATCAATTAAGTTATTGCTACCCATTGGATTTATGAGTTCTATTTAATATAGTGCATAGAACTATTTGGAGTAGTCACTTGTTATATGTGCACATCTTTTTACAGTGTGGTGGTCAGATCAAAAAATACTGAAAAAGGGCAGAAATAGAATATAGAAATAGCATTCTACAAAATTGCCATCAGGTGTTGTTAAAAAAAAAACCATTTATAACTTACTATATATTTTATACAAATAAAAAAAACCATTTATAACTTACTATATATTTTATACAAATAGTGAAATTGTAAAAAGAACTATTACGAAAAAACTTATGCACCACATATATACTCTTTTGGTGAAAGATTTGAAATTACCGCAAAACACAATAGAATGACATGAAAATGACAACTAAATGAAAACCTCAATATTTCACAATTTCAAACAAATCGGCACTTCTAAATGCATATTAAATTTTGGAAATTTAATTGTCCACTACACTTGCGATTCAAGCTATAGAAGCCAGAATCACATGTATTTGCTACAAAAGGTTCACATCTCCTAAAGCATCCTTTTCAATTCACCTACCCTTCTTTTGTTGAATCTTCTTTCGTGGCCTATTTAAACCACCTGAAAGAAAGACAAGTGTTAGCAATAGATTAAATTGGAAAATTAAAGACAATTGGTGCTAGAAATAATTGTATTTCTTCCAAAATTCCCCAATATAAAATTTATATGTTCTGCTTAGTGCAAAATGACAACTTGCACAAACAATAAACAAACTTATTAAACTATACATTGGGAATTTAATTTCCAATTTAACCTATCGCTAACACTAGTATATGTATCAGCAATCATATATGCCATTTTTCCATTCTGCAAGAAATGTGAAGCAATGAATGTTCATTATGTTCTATAAATTCATTTCTTCCAATCAGGAATAAGGAGAAAGCTAACTCGTAAACAAAAAGCACCTATGTATGTAATATGAGATAAAAATGGAATTTCATATTCATCATCTGATTTGACCGAATAAATTCTCAGACTATTTGCAGTGTTGGAAAATACAATATCCCCATATAAGGTGTTAAGAAACAAACAACCCAGATAGTGTTGTAAAACCCTCTGCAACAAGAGGAAACAATTTGTTTTCCAAATATGATGTCTCGTCATGTTATGAATGTATCCATGTATGTTTTTCATGCATTTTTTGATGTACATTGGTGAATTTTGTCTAGGATTTAGGTGGATCCTTAAGAAACAAGCAACCCAAATAGTGCTGTAAAACGCTCTACAACAGAGAGGAGACAGTGTGTTTTCCAAATATGACGTCTTGTCATGTTGTGTATGTATCCATGTATATTTTTCATGCATTTTTTGGTGTACATAGGCATAATTGTATGTCTAGGAGTTAGTCGGCTCCTTAACAAACAAGCAACCCAAATAGTATTGTAAAACCCTCTATGACAGAGAGGACATAGTGTGTTTTCCAACTATGACATCTCCTCATCAGACATGTTATGCAGGGTATTTCACTTCACGTATCCTTCTTCATCACTCGGATATGTCATATAACCAATTTAGATTCCCTAGGTCTAATAGGGGGGATTTCCTATTTTGCAATAGGAAATAGGTTAGGGATTTAGAGTCCCTATCGGTTCCTCTAGGGATTTCGATAGATTTTGAGTCCCCCATTGCAATTACAATTATAACACACTAAATCCACATTTGTCTACCCCCCATCATATATTTAAGAAAGATTTAAAAAGGACCTCTTCTTTTTGTTCTATTTTTGGGATAGAGTGAACAAAAAAATATACATGTCAATTATTTGTCGAATTTATTCATATAGATATATACTATTAAAAAAAAAATGCTTATATGTATCCATGTATGTTTTTCATGCATTTTTCAATGTACATAGGTGAATTTTGTCTAGGAGTTAGCTGGCTCCTTAGGAGAAATGGAAACAAGCAACCCAAATAGTGTTGTAAAACCCTTTGCAACAGAGAGGAGGTAGTGTGTTTTCCAACTGTGCAAATAATGAGAGCAATACATTTGTTCCAATTAGGAGAAATCAAACTCATAAACAAAAAGCACCTATTCATGTAACATGAGATCAAAATGGCATTCAATTTTCCTCATCTGATTCGACCAAATAAATGCTTGCATTCTCTGCACATTTGGGAAACACACTATGTCGATACAAGGTGTTCAAAAACAAGCAACCCATATAGTGTTGTAAAAATTTGTTCCAATTAGATAAAGAAAGTGAAATGACATTTCGGCTGTAGCAAAGAGTTGTTCAAAAATGCATGAAAAACATACATGATAACATAAATGGAAACATACATAGCATGACAAGATGTCATAGTGCAGGGTCCGCTAGAATGGTGATCGACACAAAACTGGCAGATGGAACAAAACGTTTGGGCAATGGTCAGGTGGGAGTTAACGGCGCCGTCAGGTGGGTTTTCGTGCCTGTTACCAGGAAAAAAAGTGGGCGGGTTAGCTTTGTGGACAAGTTTCTTTCTCTGGTGTAGCAAAAGTGGAAGGGAATGATGTAGGCCTTTTCTCTTTCAAGAAAGAAAGATGAAAATACTATTTGTTTCCTACTCTTGGGATTTTTCTATTTCACGAAAGAAAGGTGAAAATACTATTTTCTAGCAACAAATAGCCATTCTTGTCTTCGTTGTTCATTGCACAATGGCAAGAGGGCACATACAAAGAGTGCATATACATACCTGAAGGAGCTTCGCATGGCAGCTACTCTTCCGCTACTCTTGCCCTCGCTATCCACCAAAACGTCGCCGTCCAAAAATGGCAAAAATGGGACCTCGTCAGCCCTTTTTATTATTTACTAATAATGGTTTTGAATGCCACGTCTTAGGCTTTTTGTCCATGCCAATAAATTATTTTGAAATCCATCCATAACTCTCACATTTTCCTAGCAACAGTTGCAGGTATTGGCCCTTTTCTGTTTCGAGAAAGAAAGGTGAAAATACTATTTCTTTCCACTCTGCACATTCAAAGGGAAAGATGAACGTTTCAATGCACATGGACAAGTTGGAGGAGAAATCAGACCAAATTTAGGTGACATGTACAATCCAATAGTGTTGCAGAGGGTTTTACAAGACTATTTAGTTTGCTTCTTTCTTAACACCAATGGTTTTCCAACATGAATTGTTGCAAAATAGAATGAAGTGAAGGCAGGCTTCAAAACACATTGTATTTTCCAACATGCACTATAGAATGTGCACACCTAGATATACTGGTCTAAAAACTAGAAAGGGCTAGGGTATGTTGTGATGTTGAGGTTGAAAAATGCAATGTGTTATGAAGCATGCAATTTGTTACATACTTCAAACTTAAACAGAACAATGGAAGGTATGATCTGGAAGAATTTCATACTGTTTTGTAACATTCCATTTTAAAAAACCATGGGTGTTAAGAACCAAACAACCCAGCATGAGGCAACCCTTTACATCTCAAGTGGATGATTAAAATAATTGAAACCCAGCACTGTGTTTCCCATTTTGAATTCTTTTCTACAGTTTTATTTTTCGATGCTGCAAAATTTAAACACAACAATGGAATGTGTGATTTGGAAGACATTCAAGTAACACTCCATGTTGAAAACCCATGGGTGTTAAGAAGCAAGCAAACCACCATGAGACAACCAATTACATTAAAACATACATTAAAACAAGGAGATTAAAAAAAATGAAACCCAACACTGTGTTTCCCACTGAGAATAATTTTGGATAGTTTTTTTATTGAAACCTAGCACTGCGATTCCCATTCAGAATTATTATTTGCAGTTTCTTTTTTCAATTGTGCGAAATTGAAACACAACAATGGAATGTGCGATTTTGAAGACATTCAAGCAACTGAAATACTCCACATTTTGTTTCCCAAATTTCAAACACAAAGAACTTGTAAAACCCTCTGCTTGCAACAAATTTACCCTTTACCTCAATTTCGTGTGTATACTCCTCCAAATCCTCCAATTGCACTCCACACTTCAGCTAATTTGGTTAGTATTCTCCTTGAATTCGTCCATGTGCTCTTAGACCTTCAACTTTCCCTTTCAACCTGGGAGCTGGCTAGCTGCTAGACAAAATTCACTTATGTACATCAAAAAACGCATGAAAAACATAGACATGAACATACATGGATACATACATAACATGATGAGATCGACATAGTGTGGGGCCTACCAGATGCTTTAAACCAGCGAAGGTGACGAAACGTCCGAGCTATGGTTAGGAAAAAGATAATGGTGTTGTCAAGTGCATTTCCCACCCGTTGTCGGGCTCCAAAAGCGAGCGGGCTGGCTTCGTCAGAAATTTTCTTTTGTGTGGCATGGGAATAGTGGAAGGTAATGACATGGGCCTTTTCTATTTGGAGAAAGCAAGGCGAAAATAATATTTGTTTTGTTTCCTGTCTACACGTTGAAGGCGAAAGTTAACTGCTAGACAAAATTTACCTATGTGTATATGATAGCATATGCAGCCATACCAAATTCAGGTATGGCAATAGTTGCAAGTATTGGCCCTTTTTTGTTTCGAGAAAGAAAGGTGAAAATACTATTTCTTTCCACTCTGCACATTGAAAGAAAAAGTTGAATGTTTCAGTGCACGTGGACAAGTTGGAGGAGAAATCAGACCAAATTCAGGTGACACATACTATCCAATAGTGTTGCAGAGGGTTTTACAACACTATTTGGGCTACTTCTTTCTTAACACCAATGGTTTTACAACATGGATTGTTGCAAAACAAAATGAAGTGAAGGTAGGCTTCAAAACACATTGTATTTTCCAACATGCACTAAAGAATGTGCACACCTAGATATACTGATTTAAAAACTAGAAAGGGCTAGGATATATTGTGATATGGAGGTTAAAAACTGCAATGTGTTATGAAGCATGCAATTTGTTACATACTTCAAACTTAAACAGAACAATGGAAGGTGTGATCTGGAAGACTTTCATACTATTTTGTAACATTCCATCTTACAAAACCATGGGAGTTAAGAACTAAACAACCCAGCATGAGATGACCCTTTACATATCAAGTGGATGATTAAAATAAATGAAACCCAGCACTGTGTTTCCCATTAGGAATTATTATTTGCAGTTTCTTTTTTCAATGGTGCGAAATTGAAACACAACAATGGAATGCGTGATTTTGAAGACATTGGAGCAACCGAAATACTCCACATTCTATTTCCCAAATTTAAAAGATAAAGAACTTGTAAAACCCTCTACATTAAAACAAGGAGATTCAAAAAAATGAAACCCAACACTGTGTTTCCCATTCAGAGTAATTTTGTGCAATCTTATTATCAATCGACTTAAATTTAAACACAACAATGGAATGTGTGATTTGGAAGACATTCTTAAAACTGAAATAGTCCGCATTGTGTTTCCCGAATTTCAAATTACCCCTCACCTCCATTTCGTCAGTATTCTACTCCAACTCTTCCATGTGCACTTAGACCTTTAGCTTTCCATTTACATTTAAACAAGGAGATTTTAAAAAATAAGAAGTGAGCCACAACCCACTGTGTTTTCCATGATGCTACTGTTATGTGAATAATGTGTTGGGCAAAGATCGAACAAGAGTGTTTTTCTAAAAGTAAGGGTTGTTAAAAATTATGAAGCTCAGATTCAATACATTGTCCTCTTACTGTGTGCATAACACTAGCTGCTATCTTTTTTCTATTTTTACAAAGTCAGAGACAACCCATTGTGTTTTCCATACTGCAACAGTTAAGTAATTTTTTTGTTGGAAACATATGAACAGGTAGTGAGCAAGACTGTTTTTCTTAAAAAAAGGGGTCTCACAAGACAAGAAAGGGAAGTTGAAAACATTATTTTGTTACATTCCAGACAAAAAAAAAGAAGTGAACCACAACCCACTGTGTTTTCCATGATGCTACTGTCATTTGAATTTTGTGTTGGAAACATATGGGTAGATATTGAAAAAGAGTGTTTTTCTCAAATTAGGTATCCATGTATGTTCATGTGTATTTTTTTCATGTGCTCTTCAATGTACATAGGTGAATTTTGACTAGCAATTAGCTGGCTCGCATAAGACAAGAAAGGGAAGTTGAAAACATTATTTTGTTACATTCCAGACAAAAAAATAAGAAGTGAGCCACAACCCACTATGTTTTCCATGATATGTAAATTTTGTGTTGGAAACATATGGGAAGATATTGAAAAAGAGTGTTTTGCTCAAAGTAGGTATCCATGTATGTTCATGTGTGTGTTTTTCATGCATTCTTCGATGTACAAAGGTGAATTTTGATTAGCAATTAGCCGGCTCCCATAAGACAAGAAAGGGAAGTTGAAAACATTATTTTGTTATAGTCAGGAAAAAATAAGAGGTGAGCCACAACCCACTGTGCTTTCCATGATGCTACTATTATGCAAATTTTGTGTTGGAAACATATGGGAAGATATTGAAAAAGACTTTTTTGCTCAA
The DNA here is from genome assembly GCA_007115665.2 of Sequoiadendron giganteum. Classification (NCBI taxonomy): domain Eukaryota; kingdom Viridiplantae; phylum Streptophyta; class Pinopsida; order Cupressales; family Cupressaceae; genus Sequoiadendron; species Sequoiadendron giganteum. The sequence continues at coordinate 406,664,443 of CM021100.1, read as the reverse complement.
AGTAGGTGTTGTTAAAAGACTACAACAGGAACTTCAAAATATTCATTTCTCAAAGATTGTATAAAATAATAAGTGAGCCACAGCCCACTGTGCTTTCCATGATGCAACTGTTATGTGAATAATGTGTTGGGAAGATATCCAAGAAGAGTGTTTTGTTGAAAGTAAGGGTTGTTAAAGACTATGAAGGTCAAGTTCAATACATTGTCTTCTTACTATGTGCATAACACTAACTGTTGTCATTGAACAAGATATTTGCTAATAATGGTTTCGAATGCCACTTTTTTTCCTTTTTGTCCGTCCATGCCAAACAATTAATTTGAAAACCTATTGGTGCTGACATGATTTCCTAGCGATGGGACAACAAACAACACATGGGATGAGACGTCCCACCCTCAAGTCTATCCTTCTCGTCCGACAACCTTTTCCCTCACCAATCCCAGCTCTTTCATCGTGACTCTTTTCCCCATGCGTTATGGGAGCCATATCCTATGCTATATACATAACTAAATTTTCTCCAGGAGTTAAGGAGGGAGCAACCTAACTACTACACAAAATTCACATACATATATAACATATGATATGCCACTTTTAGGCATAAATTAAAATATGTATATAACATAGGATATGTCGATTTCAAATTCCAAGAAAAAAATCACCTATACACATTGAAAAAAAAGATGAAAAACATACACATGAACATACATGGATACATACATAACATGAGGATATGTCGTAGTGAAACAGTGGGTTTTACAATAGTCCAAGTTTTAAGAGACAGTGTGTTTTCCAAAACAACAGTATATAAAATGGTAGAAAAAATGGGATTGGAGGTGCGCTTTTTGTCAGTTACCAATTATGAGTTTTAGAAGAGAGTGTGTTTTTCAAAACCCTCGACAGAAAAAACATTATCAGACCTACATTTCAATGAAATCCTATATGAAATTCACTCTTTATATCGAAAAATGCATCAAAAAAATACATAAGAACATACATGGATACATACATAACATGAGGAGACATCATAGTGAATCTATGGGTTTTACAATAGTTCGAATTTGAGGAGACATTGTGTTTTCCAAAACATCAGTGTATAAAATGGCAGCAAAAATTTGATTGGATGTGGGCTTTTTGCTATTTCCTAGTTAGCTTTCCCCAAATGGCTAGGAGCCCGCTAGCTGCTAGACAAAATTCACCTATGCACATTGAAAAAAAGGATGAAAAACATACACATGAACATACATGGATACATAAATAACATGAGGAGACGTCGTAGTGAAACAGTGGGTTTTACAACAGTCCGAGTTTTAGGAGACAGTGTGTTTTCCAAAACAACAGTATATAAAATGGTAGAAAAAATGGGATTGGATGTGGACTTTTTGCCAATTACCAATTATGAGTTTTAGGAGACAGTGTGTTTTTTAAAACCCTCAATAGAAAAAACATTATTAGACCTCCATTTCAACTAAATCCTAGACAAAATTCACCTCTGTACCTCGAAAAATGCATGAAAAAAATGCATAAGAACATACATGGATACATACATAACATGAGGAGACATCGTAGTGAATCTGTGGGTTTTACAATAGTCCGAATTTGAGGAGACATTGTGTTTTCCAAAACAACAGTATATAAAATGGTAGAAAAAATGGGATTGGATGTGGGCTTTTTACTATTTCTTAATTAGCTTTCCCCAAATGGCCGAGAGCCCGCTAGCTACTAGACAAAATTCACCTATGCACATTGAAAAAAAGGATGAAAAACATACACATAAACATACATGGATACATACATAACATGAGGAGACATCGTAGTGAAACAGTGGGTTTTACAACAATCCCAGTTTTAGGAGACAGTGTGTTTTCCAAAACAACAGTATATAAAATGGTAGAAAAAATGGGATTGGATGTGGACTTTTTTCCAATTACCAATTATGAGTTTTAGGAGACAGTGTGTTTTTTAAAACCCTCGACAAAGAAAATATTATCAAACCTACATTTCAACTAAATCCTAGAAAAAATTCACCTCTGTACATCGAAAAGCGCATGAAAAAATACATAAGAACATACATGGATACATACATAACATGAGGGGACATCATAGTGAATCTATGGGTTTTACAATAGTTAGAATTTGAGGAGACATTGTGTTTTCCAAAACAACAGTGTATAAAATGGTAGAAAAAATGGGATTGGTGTGGGCTTTTTTCTATTTCTCAATTAGCTTTCCCCAAATGGCTGGGAGCTGGCTAGCTGCTAGACAAAATTCACCTATGCACATTCAAAAAAGGAATGAAAAACATAAACATGAACATGCATGGATACATACATAACATGAGGAGACGCCATAGTGAAATAGTGGGTTTTACAAATAGTCCGAGTTTTAGGAGATAGTGTGTCTTCCAAAACCAACAGTGTATAAAATGGCTGCAAAAATGGGTTGGATGTGGGATTTTTCCTATTTCTTTTGTGTGGCATGGGAAAAGTTGAAGGGAATGACATGTGCTTTTTCTGTTTGGAGAAAGCAAGGTGAAAATACTATTTGTTTTGTTTCTTGTGTGCACATTGAAAGGGAAAGGTGAAGGCCTTAGAGCACGTGGACGACTTCGAGGAGTGCACATGCAGGATTTGGAGTAGAATAGAGACAACATCGAGGTGACGGGTAATTTTGTTGCAAGCAGAGGGTTTTGCAAGATGTTTTAATTTGAAATTTGGGAAACACATTGTGGAGTATTTCAGTGGGCTCTTTTACTATTTCCCAATTAGCTTTCACGAAATGAGCGGGAGCCGGTAAAATGCTAGACAAAATTCACCTGTGCACATTGAAAACCGCATGAAAAACATACATAAGAACATACGTGGACACATACATAACATGAGGAGACGTCGTAGTCAAATAGTGGGTTTTACAATAGTCTAAGTTTAAGGAGACGGTGTATTTCCCAAAACAACAGTGTATAAAATGGCGGGAAAAATGGGATTGGATGTGGGATTTTTGCTATTTTCCCCAATTATGATTTTGAATGCCATGTTATGCCCTTTTCTATCCATTCCAAAAAACTATGTGAACAATGGCTCTTTTTTCTATTTGATTATTGGAGGTGAGTCTGCTTTCTACAAACATTATTCAGTAATTTCACTCATATTTGTACAATGGGTTGTCACTTTTTTAATTTGGAAAGGGCTCTTTTCTCTTTGTGGGTTTTCCACGATTTTCAAAATATAGCATTTGATTATTGGAGGTGATTCTGCTTTCTACAAACATTATTCAATAATTTCACTCATATTTGTACAATGGGTTGTCACTTTTTTCATTCGGAAAGGGAAAAATTTGATAACCAACAAATGCGGAGGAAACGAACAAAAAATTTGAAAACCCTTGACAAAAAATCAGCAACCCCATAGTTTTAAAAACACAGATGGGAGGAGACGCAAAACTAAAACCCTCAATTGAAAATAAAAAACCCTTAATGGAGCAACGAATGGTTGTTCATTTCTTGGCCGTTCATAGCATAATGGCAAGATGGCACATACACAGAGTTGATATACATCCTTGAAGGAGCTCTGCATGGCTACTACTCCGGTGCTACTTTGGCTGCTCCACTTGCCCTCCCTATCCACCAAAACGTCGCTGTCAAAAAATGGTGAAAATGGGAGCTTGTCGGCTCTTTTTATTCTTTGCTAATAATGGTTTCATTTGGCCACATTTGGGGCTTTTTCTCGATCCACGCAGAGTGATTATTTTTAAAAAACCATCGGCGCTAACACGATTTCATGGCGATGAGACAACAAAGGGCACGAGAGCTGAAACCTCTGGCCATCAGGTCTTTCCTTCCATCTGGCAAGCTTTTTCATCACCGCAAGTCCCACCTCTTCCATCGTGGCTCTTTTCTCCATGTAGTATGGCCACATAGGCCATGATATACACATAGGTGAATTTTGTCTAGCAATTAGCTTTTTCCGTGCGTAAGAAAGATAATATTAAAGATTTTTTTTTGCATAGGATTTGATTTAGCTTCATGTGTAAGATTTATATCTCATATATAATGGATAATAGTTCACCCACACAAATTTCTAAAATTACAAAATAATAAGATAAACTAACCATTTTAGATCTACACATTTAGATAAGATCTAACTCTCTAATTATATATTTTATTTTATTTTATTTTTCTCAATATAGCCATATAGTATTAAGTTTCAAAATCAGAATTGAAATCAATTTATTACTTGTAATTGATGGCCCATTACGAAAGCCTACTATTTATAGTACAATATTCACTGGCCAAGGCCCAATGAAGGGTTTACATTAAATCATCTTGAAATCAATAACTTGTCAATTGATAACCAAAGTTATACATGTAGGTTAATTATATTCATTGAATGCTATTATAAGCCATTAACAAAAGAGGGATGAACATAACCATAGGATATGCACAAAATGGACTTTCTTGAAAAGTATTTAGAAATGTTCATGAGAATGTATAAAGTATATGCTTACTAGATCCATTATCACCATGCAAGTAAATAATCTATAATTAACATTTAATTCTACTATAAATCATATTCACTTTTATGAACCATGAGATGCATCGTTACCTCATGTTAGAAAGTACCTAAATGTATTATGGGAAATTGGCTAGGTGGACTTACAAACAACTTCTATGACATAGTTGACATCAATTCTAGCACCTTCATACTTGCAACACTACTATTATAATATGTTCTTGTGTGGTAATTTCCTTGTTAGAACATGGAGGGATTTCAATTACATATCTATCATCCTACACAAAATAGATTTTTCATCCTTATAGATTTTTAAATATTTTATAAATATTCTTTTTGTTAATGATCCATTCAATGGATTCATAACTATAATCCTTTTTTATACATTATGGCTCTCATTCTCAGTGTGGTCTAATGGTATATTTTAAATTTTTATGGATTTAAATTTTCCATTTTTGTGTAGTTCTTCAAGTTCTATTTTCCTTTCCTAGGGTTTAATTTAGTTTCTTTTCCATACTTAAACCATAGAAGAACGCTAATTCTAGATGGTCCAATTATCATTTTTTTTTTCTATTCTTGCACTGATCACTTGCCTCTATAGCCAAATATTTAAAAAAAATCTTATGGGTTGCCATTTCATTCTTTTACTGGCCCTCTCTACTAGGTTACCAATTGAACTCATGATTTTTTAAATATTTTTTCAAAATGCTAAATGCCTAATTTTATGTCTCTCATGCAATTAGTTCTCAATCCCATTTTCTTAGCACATCCTTAAGAATAACCTTTTTTCATATTTATTAATTCACAACTTAAGTGCTAAGAATGTGTGCCCACATGAGACATGTGTTGAGTTCTAAATATAGATAAAACCTTCTTTACAACATGTCTTCCTATCCATAGTGCATAGGAATATTTTATTGAGTAGTGTTTGTAAGGTTTTGACACATGGCATAATCGAATAAAAATTATCATCCTCTTCAAAGAACGTATTTGTTCATAGAGGACATGACAAGAATGCCATATGCTTATTATATTGAGATAAGGACAAGTGTCATGATATGATTATCACTAAGGATTTCATCACAACATAATTTTAGTTTCCCCTTGTATTAGTAATATGTGCTGGGAAGGTTTTAATAAACACACAACACTATTCAAGTTGTGATAGTAGCTCTTCGTTCCTTCACAACTTAGTTTAATAAAAGAAGTATATAAGGAAACTACATTGGGTAGGGTTAAATAAAAGGAAGATAGGTAACAACTTCTTAATTTAGTGCTAGAGCTCTTCAAAGTACCCTTTAGTTCTCCTAATGCATAAGGAAGATGCACTGAGAAGTAATTTATAAGTTAGGGACATGTGTTTGTCCTAGATCATAGTGCTCACTTCCTTCACAATTCATTCTTGTTTTATCAGCATGTAACTAAAATGTGTTGGTTAGATGATGTCACCAATGGACACTTGGTATTCATTTATTTCAACACTTAAGTCCTTTGAAGTGTAGTTTTTGATTATTATCCAATTAAGGAAATATGCTCAGTGATAAATGTAGAATTTCATACATGATAGGTTTAGCACAAAACCAAAATGTGCTTAGAGATGATAAAAGATAAAAGTAAACCTATCAATTTTAGAATTTAATGCATAGTTTGTTTACAAGTTATTTCCTCAGAAGGTAATTCAAATGGAATATACGGTTACCTATGAAATTACATTAACTATTGATCTTATTTTAAGGAACTTTGATTGATAGTTAGAATTCAAATAAGAATGACTAATTGCTAGTGATTAGTTTAATCTACGTGAACCATTATTTTGGTTATTACAACTTAGATACTAGTTTTTGGTGATAATAAAACTAAGTTTTGTGTTGTTTATTATCATTATTAAAGATTCATTTGTGAATTTTAAATATTGGACCTCTCTGAGAAAAATGAAAGAGAAAAAGAGTTAGGATTTTTAGGATCTTTTATGGGTAAGTACTCTTATCATTTTCATTGGTAAAATTATCTAAAAAATCTCATATGGATTATAAAATTAAAGGATTTTAAATTTATCAAATCGAATCTTTGAATAGAAATTAGAACCCTAGGAATTTCAATGATTCTATAAAAAACCCTAGAAATCATTCAGTCAAGTGTTAAGTCAAAGGGTGCTAAATTGTTTATGGACAAAGATTTAATGATTGAATTTTCTAGGTCTATAAATACAAAAAAGCATGCTCATGGGATGATTGTTTCAATAGAAAAATTACAAGATTTTGCATCTCAAATTATGGATACTATCATCACTCAACATGGTTGGACTCTATTCAAGTATGGATATAAAAGGAGGAGATTCAACAAGCTACTGTGAAACATGTGAAGCCAAGATTTAGGTAAATTGGTCATGCCAAATGTGTTCATCAATGTTGATTTGATTGGATCCCTAGCTCATGTCTGTGATGAGAAACATGGCATCGTTAAAATTCAAAAGGGAACAACCCTATTAGAAATTTTTAGGTAGTAGTTTGTTGAGACTTTTGACCTAAATATCTAATTTATTCTAAGCATTGACTTTGGTTGTCTTAGAAGAGAATGTGATAAGGAAAATCATAGTTTCAGAGTGTTATTATTTTTATAGGACAAGATAAGAGTTCTAGATATGAAAATAGTCAAATTTACAATGGATGTTTAGTCAAAGATTTTGACTTTAACATTATTGAAGACTATTTCAACAATGCCTACTTTTCTCTATCTCAGGTCCTCGTAGAGTATTTCAAAATTAAAATACCAATTTATATGATGATATTAGTGACAAATATCAAATGTAGAGATATCAACAAAATATTTGACTATGTTGCATACATTGCAAAAGAAATTAATAAGTAGTTGACAAACTTAAAAGACCCCAAGGCTGGTCTATATTTCAAATGGTATTATTTATTAATGTACAATATAATTTAAAGTGGGTTAAATATATGGATTGGGCCCCTAAATTTTAAAACATGTGATGAGGGAAATTGATTGTCAATCCAAATGTGGAATTCTATCTACGATTCATATTGCTCCTTAGCTAATTATATGGTATTTGAGAAATTTTTTGTGCATGTTTTTTTTAAAACACTAGGCCTTCAACCCAAAGATAGAATTTTAGAGAAGTTTCTCAAGGTCTTTCAAGTCATAATCCAACCAATTTTGTGTTATACACTTGGTCATAACTCAACCATCACCTGTAGTGGAACTTTCCTCTACCTCCATTTTCTTTCTCTTGACCACTACATGTCATCCCTAGAATTTCTTGGATAAACAAGCATAGGCCACTGAAACCACAAATAAAGCTCATGAAATTGATATTAACAATACATTACCACCTATCTAACACAACTATTTCCAACATACAGTTTGTAATTTTCAAATAAAAAAGGTAATTTTTAATATGAATAGGTTTTTTAGTAATATTTTAGGGTATATTCTAGACATTATATTAACATTTTATTATTATTCCATAATCTACCATCTATATATGATGTCAGCTAATGGAAACCTTCTTTAAAAATGGAGAATATTTCAACAATCAACAACATATTCAAACAGCCCAAAATTTATGACATCGACATAATATTAGGTTATTGTTAGTGTTATACAATTTATGTACCACCAAACACATATTTTTCACTAAAAAATATATTTTTTTACTGTCAATATAACTTGGTCATAAAGAGTTATATTTAGGGAAATGAGACAACATAAAATAATTGGTTTCATGCACTTATTAATGATGCGGGTCTTTTATTAGATTTTTAATAAGTTTTTGTATGTATCTCCAACTTTATTGGTTCCTATGGTATTCAAAAATTATTTTAGAGCTATTCATATTTATCCATGCAAGTCTCCTAAAATCTAACCCAAATAAATTTTATTTAATTTATCGTTATTTTATATTTTTATCATTTGCATGGATTTATTGGTAGATAGAAATGTTCCATTTACATGGGATGGCTTCATTTGATTTTTTTATATGGATGAGGGTAATAGGTCTTAATTTTTTTATTTATTTTTAATCAAGGATCATGGGTATATTTTTCATCATTCTATATTAATAACATAAAAGGATAATTATGAGTCCTAGATAAATTTAATCTTAAAACATATTATGTTCCTTAATATTTTGTATTAAATCTTTATGTAGTTAAACCTAAAATAGGTACACTAAGGATTAGATGAACATTGGGTAATAGCATTAGTCTTATTGTAAGTTTTTTTTTGTTTTTTTAAGGCCCAACCTTATGTGTGACTTTTATAACTCCTTAGTGAGTGTATCATTGGTCAACCTATTTTTGGTATGCTATATTATGGAGCATATATGAAAATATTCTCCATTAATATTACTCTCTACCTCATTAAAAATATGTTAAAATTGTGTGTGCTATTATAAAAAAAATAGATATAATCATTTTTATAAATTATGCATATGAAAAATTATGACATTGAAAATGTCAAAGGAAAATTCTAAAGAGAAAACTAGGCTAAGATAAAGAGAAAATATAGAAAAAAATATAATATGGAATAAAAGGGACATAATTATTGATGTATCATCAATAATATGTTGAGATATGAAGGATCTACATAAAACTAAAATTATTGAAAAAATTATGGTGGGGAATTTGACAAGAGTGGAGATATAAAGTTGGATCGACTCATAATGGATAACTAACACATTCCTCATATTCCTTCCAAATGGATTTTCTTGGAAATATACAAAATAGACAAATATAAAGAGGAAATAATAATGGTGGATTTATATATGAGGGTATGTGCAGGATCATCATGGAGAAAACAAACACTTAAGTGGCAAAATTTTTAGAAAACTCAGATTTAGGCAACTTGACATAAAAATTTGAATAATTTATCTATATTATTTTAAAAAAAATTAAGAATAGAATTTATAGAAAAGTAAATTTAATTTCTAAATTACTAGGTTTATTTAAAAAAAAAACAAAATATATTTGGTGAAAAATTGAAATTTCAATACAGTAGTACTTAAATTTTAGGGAAAAAATAAGAAGTAGGTGTCTGTTTGACCACCCTAACCACATTAAAATGATAATATTTTTTTATAAGATTTTAAATTTAATCAGAGGACTCATGTCCAGATGTGATGCTTAATTTTTTGTAATTTGTTTCCAAGAAAATAATTAATTATAATTTGTTTATGACAATTTTTAAAAAATATAAAAACTCGTATGTCTAACCACCTTAACTTGGTCAAAACTTCATAAAATTTTTTATTTTTATTTTTTAATATTATATTATGTGAAGAATAGAATGCGATGCATGTTTTGGATTCAAAAAATATGATGCCATTTGAAAGTTATAGATGTTTTTCAATAAGCCTAAAAATCAGGACTTTAGTTGTAATTCAATAGAAAATGAATAGTAATTAATTATTAAATTCAAAGTAAAGCATAATTTATATTGGTGGAAATCTGAGAGGCTCCTTTAAAAACCCTTTTCGTTTCATCAATTTTGGGTTAAAAAAATGTCGTCAGCCACATACCCATCATATTGCAACTTTTTGGCCCATCATGATCCTGCACATACCCATGAATTTAAGATATCTACTATATATACAAATATGGATGTTTAATTTCAATAATTTAGAGAAAAATCCATCAAATTTTTGGTATAGATTCAACTCTATAATCTTCAATTTGAATATTATTCAAGAGAATGTAGTCAAAAATTTGGTGACAATATTGGAAGGACCCTATGTTGGTTTGTAAAATGGAGAAAAAATAATATATTCATGAATTAAACTAATTTGAATCAAAAAAATTTAGAAAATTATCAAGTTGGTATGATTAGATTGGTATGGATTTAGAAATTAGAAATTAGAAACCCTAATTTTTTTCTTAATGTGCAAAAATTGATACTATCATAAATCTTCTTGATACATTCCACCATTTCTAGAAGTAAATGAATTGATGCATAAGAGGACCAATGAGAAGTATATACTAATAAAAAAATTTATAAACCCATCGATCACCTTCCACCCAAACATAACACCACAAACAAGACATGTTTATCTTCATCAACTCTACCTCTAGAAGAAATAAAACAAATCAAAGCATAACAAGGGAAATTATTACTTACAAATAAAAGGGTGAAACAAGTCGAATTTAGATAGGTGAAAGCATGAAAATAAAGTAAGAGGATATTTGGGATGAAATTAAGGAATGTCGAGAGTAACTTCAACCCAAACATAAACCCATATGAAATATGTGTCTATCTCCATGGAAGCTACCTCTAGATGAAATATGAAAAAATCAAAACCCAACAATGGAAATTGTTCCTTATAGATAAATGGGTGAGACAATTGGAAGTTAGATACATGAAATAATAGATACAAAGGAGGAGGATATTTGGTATGCAACTATTTTTATCAACCCAAGAAGGATTAGCCAATCCACCACTAACTTATTGAATAATGTATAAAGAAAAAAGCATTCGACGAGGAGTTGAAAATAAAATAAGGAGAAGAGAGAAGATGATGATATCATTGAGAATCAAAAATTCATCAAAACTTAATATTTTTAGGTTCAAGTTAGGATTTCTCTCCCTTGGAAAATAATGAAGATCTTTACACAGACTATTAAGGTTGTTAATGCCCCTAACAAGAGGCACATAATCAAGTGTAATTTTAAAAACCAATTGGTTGAATGTGTGTTATTATAAGGAAATAAAAAATTTGAATTATTATTCATACATTAAAAATATTAAATCCATCACTTTATAAAAGGAAATACTACCTTTAGAGGCCTCAAATTTATGTAGAAACTTGGGAAAGTATTGAAGGTTCAATTAACTCTAATTTATAATTTTGGAAAAGAATCCAAATCTTGTTCTAATTAGTTTTGTTTTTATTTTAAATATTGATGGACCATCCAAACTAGAGGATAAGAGGATTCTATGAATTGAAATAGGAATTAAGCTAAGTAAGATATATTTTATAGGCTATCTTTGAGAAGTTATGTACTACAGGTGATATCTCCCAATCAAAAATATATCTATTTCCTTTATCAATGTAAATGGTTTAATCAATATTTTTCCAAGTACTACAAAATTAACATGGAATAAAAAAGAATATGTTCCAAAAAAATCCTAAAAAGTTTGACCATTTTTTGCTAACTCCAATTTAATTACATTCTCCCACTCCTCTGACATGAGAAAAATCTCAATGTATACCCACTTTGAGTTTTTCTTGAGCCTAATGGAGGACCAACCCCCACTAAAGTACCCTTTCATGTTTGATAAAATGTGTTTTTGGAGTGAGGATCTGATGGGATTGATTGAGAATCATTTAAAAGAGATGATAAATTTAGAATTATCATGTATGTTCATCTCAACACATCAATGAAAGACTCAAACAATAGAATAATAAAACCTTCAAAAGAACATTTGAGGAGAAGGAAATCATAAAATAAGAATTAAAATATATAAAATCAAAAGAGTAATAATAGCTAGAATGTTTCAAGATGATTAGAAAAAGAATTTCTTATTATCAAATACAATGAAATACTAGTGAGTGAAGAATATTATTGGTGCTCCAAATCTTGATGTAAATAGCATAATGAAGTGGATTCAAATATAGATTTCCCTGAAAGGTATGTGAAAGATCATGATGGGCCAAAAAGTGGCGATATGTAAGTGATATGATGGCCCATGTGGCTGACGACTTTTTTTTAACCAAAATTGATGAAACAAAAAGGGTTTTTAAAGGAGATTCTTAGCTTTCCACCAATATAAATTGCGTTTTAGTTTGAATTTAATAAATAATAATTATTCATTTTCTATTTGAATTATGACTAAACTATTGTTTGATAGGTTGATTGAAAAATATCTATAGCTTTCAAATAGTATCACATTTTTTAAATGTGAAACATGTGTCACATTCTATGCTTCACATAATATAGGATTAAACAAAAAATTATTTCATGAATTTTTGACCAAGTTAAGGTGGTCATACATACAAGTTTTTATATTTTTAAAAAGTTGTAATAAAAAATTCATAATTAATTATTTACTTCAAATAAAATTACAAAAAATATGCATCACATAGGAACATGATTCCTCTACTTATATCCATAATCTTATAAAAAAGGGTGTATGCAAGATCATGATGAGCCAAAAAATGGCGATATCTAAGTGATATGATGGCCCATGTGGCTGACGACTTTTTTTTTACCCATAATTGATGAAATGAAAAGGGTTTTTAAAGGAGATTATCAGCTCTCAACCAATATAAATTATGCTCTACTTTGAATTTAATAAATAATTATTATTCATTTTCTATTTGAATTACGACTAAAGTCGTGATTTAGAGGTTGATTAAAAAACATCTATAGCTTTCAAACGGTATCACATTTTTTGAATTTGAAACATGTGTCGCATTATATGCTTCACATACTATAAGATTACAAAAAAAAAAAGAATTTCATGAATTTTTGACAAAGTTAAGGTGGAGACATACGATTTTTAATATTTTTTAAAATTTGTAAAAAAAAAATTCATAATTAATTATTTATGTTAGAATCCAAGATCACCTGCATGCAAATGAATACCTGTCACATGCAAAAGACATGCAAAACCAAGAAGATGTTCTGCAAACCTCAAAGTGTAAAATGCATTATCAGAATCTCAGTTATTACAAAGAGATCAATCCTTATGAAGGAGATCAAAAAACCCTAAAAGGGAAACCCTAAATGAAACCCTAGTGTGCAAACTTAATAATTAATGAATTATTAATGTGCCTAAGTTTAGCTTAAGCAACTAGAGGAATAAGTGACTTAATTAATTAACCAGTATGATGTAATTAATTAAGCATAATATAATTATTACTCTAACACCCCCCCTTAAGATGAACTTAGGAAGAAGCTAAAACACTAGAATAAGATGCATGCAAGAAAAGATGGGCCCCGACAACTAGGCCTGATCAGGTACCCATTTACAAATGCAAGAAAGAGGTAGAGGAGGAAAACCCAGTGGGACAAAACCCCCCTACAATGATATGACATGTTGCAAAGAAGCACTGGAAGAACACTGTAGAGTAACACTGGAACCGCAATCTGGCAAGCAAGGAAAGATACTTCTGTCTACAAGAAACCATATCGGAATCATAATGATGCAACAGCAGACCCGATGCCACGGAACACTCGAAAACTCCAAACGGGAACAACTCTGGAATCTATGAAGCAGCAGTCGATTATTAAATGATGTATCACTGAAAATGAAGTGCAAAGATGCAAGAGGCACTCTCCCAACTGCCAAAATATCCAGGTAATCTCCAAAACACCCATCGGGCCAAATCTGGAATAATGAAAAACCTGGGATAGATACAGAAAAAATTGCATGGACAGCAACATAGAGCTCCTCAATACCTTTCCAACGCCGCAAAGATAGCGAAAATCGGAGATCGTGGCAAAAAGTTATGAGCTCGGAAGCATAAAAAGTACATCTGACTTCAAACAGCAATAAATGTAGGAAAACAGGAAAATAATGTAAAATAAACTACACCAAATGAGAGTGCTTGGAACCAGCTTTCCGGCGATATCTCGTTTTCCCAATTTCAATACCGTATGCCCAAGTTATGCCAAAAACAAAAAAACTGCTCTTTTAGGGCAAACTAGGGTTAGGGGGACAAACTGCCGTACAGTCGATGATGTAATGCTGATGTCAGCACTTCACTGTCAAAAATTTGACGGTCATGTGTCCGTCAGAGCAAAAATTCGGCCCCCCTGCAAAAAAATTTTGGCCCCTGGTCACCCATGTGACCGTGGGCGCAGAAATGGGGGCTGTGCGAAGCCCATGATTCTCCATATGACCGGCGGAGTGCTGCAGGAAGCGGTCGGGGGCTGGGCGCATAGCACCCGGTCCCCCATGGGACCGCGGGCTCTTTCCGTGGGGGCTGGATCTCTGGTCGGTGGTGGGAAGGGGTGGCGCCGCCCGCATGTCGCCGCTCCTGGTGGCCGCCGGGTGGCGCGCCGGCGGCGCCCTTCATTTAGGCTGGCAGCGTCGAAACATATGCACTTTTTCCATTTTTTTTCGATTTGCGTGGAAAACTTTGCCTCAAAATGCTTGCTGGGAGGGCCGTACGACCTTCGTGACAAAAAAAATTTTCCTCAGAAACCAACTGCTCGAGAATGGACGATTTGACAGGCGTTTCTAGGGTTTTGGGGCGCTGCGAACGCGATGGCGACGTCCGTTTGAGCCCATAGTGTCCCAAAAATTTGGCTACCCCCAAATCTTGCAAAAAACGATGCCTGTGGAAACCCTTGCACTTGAAACTCACTGAGAAGCCATATCTTCAGATCATGAATAGGCAGCGGCAGGTCTGGAGCTCTGATACCATGTTAGAATCCAAGATCACCTGCATGCAAATGGATACCTGTCACATGCAAAAGACATGCAAAACCAAGAAGATGTTCTGCAAACCTCAAAGTGTAAAATGCATTATCAGAATCTCAGTTATTACAAAGAGATCAATCCTTATGAAGGAGATCAAGAAACCCTAAAAGGGAAACCCTAAATGAAACCCTAGTGTGCACACTTAATAATTAATCAATTATTAATGTGCCTAAGTTTAGCTTAAGCAACTAGAGGAATAAGTGACTTAATTAATTAACCAGTATGATGTAATTAATTAAGCATAATATAAGTATTACTCTAACAATTTACATAGAAAAAATTACAAAAAAATATGCATCACATCGGCACATGAGTCCCCTAATCATATCTAAAATATTATAATTTTATAGTGGTTAGGGTGGTCAAACAGACGCTTACTTCTTATTTTTTCCCTGAAATTTAAATACCTACATTGAAATTTCAAATTTTCACCAAATAGATTTTAAAAAAATAAATAAACCTAGTAGTTTAGAAACTACATTCAATTTGCAATAGATTCTATTGTTACATAGTTTGAAATAATATAGATAACTTATTCAAATTTTTATGTCAAGTTGCCTAACTCTAATTTTCTAAATTTTATTGCCACTTAAGAGCCTATTTTTTCCATGATGATCCTGCACATACCCAAAAATATTATCATTTTTTGTGGTTAGGGTGGTCAGACAGACACCTACTTATTTTTTCCCTAAAATGTAAGTACCACTGTATTGAAATTCAAAATTTTCACCAAATATATTTTTTATTTATTTTTAAATAAACCTAGTAGTTTAGAAACTACATTCATTTTTCTACAGATTCTATTCTTACATATTTTTGAAATAATATAGATAAATTATTCAAATTTTTACGTCAAGTTGCCTAACTCTGATTTTCTAAATTTTAATCACCACTTAAGGGCCTAGTTCTTCCATGATGATCCTGCACATACCCCAAAACAACAAAAATTAAAAGAGGGAAGAATAGAATCTCTAAAATATATAAAAAAGATGATGAAATATTCATATAAAAAATTAGCATAATTAAGGTGTCCAAATTTTGTGTGACCTATTTTCTAGAGAGAATGAAATGGATTCCTTTCATAATAGCTTCATTAATAAAATAAATTCCATCATCCAAGTTAATAATGATGAATTTTTGGTATCTCAAGTATTGGTAGAAGAGGTATAAACAACATTATTTCAAATGCAGATAAATGCTCAAGACCTAAACGATTTTTTGCTTCCTTCTTTTGGAAAATTATGCCTCAGTTTGCTAGCTTGAATCCTTGTTAAAGAATTGGCAAATTACTTTATGTTCATGCCTATACCGCCTTACCGCGAGGTTCATTGTTAAGTTTGACAGTTATGCAGTGTTACCGCCATACAACAGAGGTCTTTGTTCTGACCGTTAGTTGGGCGGTTTTATCCCCATACCACGAAAGTCTTTCGGCCAAGGCACGATAGCATGGTGATCATGGCAGTTGGAAAATGAATGTTTACCACCATACTATAGAGGACTCTTCACTATCTAGTAGTTGGGCGGTGTTACCGCTATATTGTGAATTCCTTCTACTCCCATGGTGGTAAAGTGATGAACGTGGCAATTGACGTGGATGGTTACCTCCTTACCACAAAGGTCCTTCGACTAAGCCATGGTGACACAATGAACCATGGCGATTGGCGTGGATGGTTACCTACTTACCACAAGGGTCATTTGGTTAAGGCATGGTGGTGGAGTAAATTGTGGTAGTCTAGTGAATAGGTGTTCACTTCCATATTGCAAACACTTGTAAGCCATGGAGTGGTAGCGCAATGGTACCGCCATACTGTGGTGGTCTCAAAACCATGTTGCAGTGACACAGTGACACCACCATACCATGAGTTCCTACGAATCTTGGCACGATAGCGTGGTATAAGGAGCTTGGGGCTTAGTTTTCTGATCTGACTCAATAGTCAAAGCAATGGATGAATGGCATTACAACACATGGCATGATTACACTCATTGATTTTACATCGCTATTGTAAGTCAACAAATATTAGCCGAATGTTTAAATCTGTGAAAGTGATATATGCATTTACTATAATATCCAATTCGGTGGTTGACAGAATCCAATCTTTTCAATTCTCTGTAACAGGATTAAATGTTGGGGTGACCCAATGTGTGATTGCAGGGCGGTTTGATCAAAGACCAAGATTTATTATTGGTGGAGAGTGTAATTAATTGTTGATTGAATAAGATATATAATAGATAAGAAACTAAGGCAAAGAGACTTAGGGTGATGAAGTTAGTGTTATCCATTGTATGTTGTGATAGCATTGTAATAGTGAATGTAACAAAAATAGATTTTATGAGGAGGTCGACTAAAATTTTGCTGTGAGCAAACATCTGAGAGTGAAGTCTAACTTTGTATGTAATTGTTTATTGTAATACAAAGCAATTTTGTCCCATAAGGGTTTTCCCACGTATATCTCATGTTATCTCTGTGTGTGTATTTATTTCTATCTTTCCTATTATTTTGTGTTTGTTCATCTCAAATTCTTGAAAGTTTTTAAAGATGTTTTTCTGCACTTCTCTTCTGAGGTTTTAGCATTAGGAAAGCTTATTTTGCACTATTTGTTTTCCTTTCAAGTGGTATCAAAGCCTGACCAGTTGTGTTATCCTTGTGAGTACGGCTAGTTTTTTGTGCTAATCCTATTTTAGTGAGTCTTGCAAAGGGAGAACCAATTATTGAGTCTACTATTTGAGATGGTGAGTACATCAAGGAGAGTAAAAATTGAAAAATTCAATGGCGATAATTTTGAGTTGTCGAAACTCAAAATGGAAGACTTGTTAGCTAATAGAGACCTTTGGATTGTTGTGTCTGGAGGTATGCCGCAAAGTATGAAACAAGAATATTGGGGCCTTGTAGATAGAAAAGCTAAAGGTTTGATAGGACTTAGTCTGGCCTATTATGTACTCCTGAATATTCATGAGGAGAAGACTGTAGCTTCATTATGGAAGAAACTTGGTGACATTTATCAGAAAAAGTCTCTACTGAATAAGTTATTCCCGAGGAATAATTTTTAATCCTTGAAGATGGAAGAAGGTGCTTCTATAGTAGACCATCTAAACTCATTTAATATGATTTTTTCTCAGTTGGTATCTATTGGTGTTAAGATAGAGGAGGAGGATCATTGCATGCTTATATTATGTTTCTTACCTGACACTTGGGACCATCTGGTAATGGGTATTGGAAGTTCAACAAATAATTTCAAGATGGAAGACATGGTTGCCTTGCTGTTGTTAGAAGAAATGTGGAGGAATTATTCAGGGATGGCCAAAGAGGTCCTTGTTGTTCGAGGTAGATAAAAGGAGAGAGGCAAGAAGAAGGAAAAGAAGTCTAAATCCAAATCTGAAGGGAGATAAAAGTCTCCTAGAAAAAAGTCCAAGGTGAAATGTTGGAACTGTGGGCAGCTTGGTCATATCCGAAAGGATTGTAAGGAGAAGAAGAAGAATAATAACTCTTCAGATAATGAGTCTTCTTAGAGTGATGCATATGCCTTCATTGTAGCCTTGGCAACTCAGGCATTAGATGATGTCTGGCTAATTGACTTAGGTGCATCTTTCCACATGATGTCTCACAGAGAGTGGTTCACTAAGTACAAAAATTATGATGGTGGAAAGGTGTACTTGGCAAGTGACTCAACCCTAGAGATTGTTGGTTGTGGAAGAGTCAAAATACAATTCCTTGATGAAAGAATCAAAGGGATTGGTGATTTACTACACATACTAGGTTTGGCTCATAACTTACTTTCTTTCAATAAGTTGAATGATGCTAGTGTGGAAGTTTAAATTTTTTGAGTAAAGGATGTAAGATGACTAGAGGTGCAATGGGGTTGGCTAAGGGTGTAGGAACTAGCACTCTATACAAGTTGGATGCACGTGTTGTTCAATGTAACAATTTCTTTGTAAAGTTGGGAAAAGCTACTCATGCAGAAGAGAAGAATGACACTCCTTTGGGTGAAAATTCCTTGGAGCTGAAACTCCTAGTGGAGAAGACCATGTTGTGGCATCATAGAATCAGTCACATAGGTGAGAAAGGTTTAAAATCCTTGAAAAATAAAAATCTTGTTGAAGGGCTTGCTGATTGTAATCTTGAGTTTGATTTTTGTTAACAATACATTTATGAAAAGCAACACCATGTTTCATTTTATTCGAGTCCTCATAAATCTTCTAGTGTATTGGATTTTGTTCATTCCAATGTATTTGATCTAGTGAATGTTCATTCATTATCAAAGTCTACATATTCTATTTATTTTATTGATGATTATTCAAAAAGGGCATTTGTATACTTTCTTAAGAGTAAATCAGAAGTGTTTAGTCAATTTAAAGAATTTAAAAATTTGGTAGAGAATTAGACTACAAGGAAAATAAAATGCTTGAGGATGGATAATGACGGTGAGTTTTGTTTTGCAGATTTCAAAAGGTACTACAAAGACCATGGGATTAAAAGGTATAAAACTACACGTGATACTCCATAACATAATGGAGTTGCTAAAAGGTTGAACATGACACTAATGGAAAGAGTGAGGAGTATTTTGAGTAGTGTTGGTCTATAGCAGAAGTTTTGTGTTGAGGTTGTGGCTACAACATGTTACCTGATAAATCATTCACCTTGCTCTACTCTTGTTTATAAGACACCTTTGGAAGCATGGTTTGGTAAGAAGCCTTCTCTGAGACATATTCATGTCTTTGGCTATGAGGCATATGCTTATGTGCCAAATGAGAAAATATCTAAGTTGGAGAACAAGGTTGTTAAATGTATCTTCATTGGCTATGGCATTGTTGTGAAAGGATACAATCTTTGGAATCCTTATACTAAGAAGGTTTTGTATAGCAAAAGCGTAATATTTCATGAGCTAAAACCTTCAATAGTTGATCCATAGCTAGAGATAGATCAAAGGGAAAAGAAGAAGGATGTAGTTGAGATTCCTCAAACTCCAGAAAAAGAGGAACTACATGGTGTACCTTAAATTAAGGAGAGCTCTAGTAGCTCTGAGAGCTCTAAAGAAGAAGAACCACAACCTCAGCCAGTGAGAAGGTCTACACATGAAATACCTCAACCTGATAGGTATCATTTCTCTATGTTGGATTCAAACTATGCCTATGCTTTGATTACTAGCACTGATGAGCCTAGGACTGTAAAAGAGGCAATTAATATGTCTAATTCAAATTCCTAGTTAGAAGCTATGAATGAAGAAATGGAATCATTGAAGAAGAATGAAACTGAGGATTTGGTTCCGTTGCTTGAAGGGTGAAAGCCTGTTGGCTATAAATGGGTATTTAAGAAGAAGACTAGTCTAGATGGCAACGCTGAAAAGTATAAAGGGAGGTTGGTTGCAAAGGGTTATTCCCAGGTAGAGGGAATTGATTATGGAGAAATATTTTCCCCTGTAACTAAGCTGACATCTATCAAATTTCTTTTATCACTTGTAGCCATGCATGACTTAGAGACCGAGCAGATGGATGTGAAAATAGCGTTTCTCCATGGAAAGTTGGAAGAATAAATCTTTATATCCCATCCTGAGCACTTCATTGAAAAAGGTAAAGAAAGTATAGTCTACAAGTTAAAGAAATCTCTCTATGGTTTGAAACAATTGCCTAGAATGTGGTACCAAAACTTTGACACCTTTGTGTTGTCAATAGGATTTGTGAGATCAAAATTTGATCATTGTGTGTATTAAAAATCTAAAAATGATCATGTGCTTATTATTATCATGTACGTGGATGATATGTTGTTCATATGAAATAGTAAGACTATGATTTTTGATCTTAAGTCTCAGTTGTCTACAAAGTTTGAAATGAAAGATCTGGGTGTAGCAATGTATATTCTGGGGATGGAAATAACTAGGGACAAAAAAAGTAGAAAGCTTTGGGTCAGTGAGATTAAGTATGTTAACACTATTATGGAGAGATTCAGTATGAATGATTGCAAGTATCTAGTTCTTCTAGTTCTGTAGCGAATGAAGCAATCTATTGAATGTTGTCCAAAATCTTGTATTGAGATGGAGGACATGACCAGGGTGCCCTATGCAAGTGCTATTGGAAGTTTAATGTATGTAAGGGTTTGTACAAGGCTAGAAATTTCCCAAGCAATGGGAGTACTTAGCCAATTTATGGAAAATCTAGGAAGGAAACATTGGGATGTTGTGAAAATAGTGTTTAGATATTTAAAGGGAAATTCAGAATGTGCTTTTGTTACCATGTAAAATTTGGTTGGATCACAGAGGAATCTTAGTATTTGTGGATATGTGGATTCTAATTGGGCAGTGGACATTAACAGTAGAAGGTCCACTGATGGATATATTTTCATGTTAAATGGTGGTGAAGTTAGTTGGATGGTCAAGCGACATGCTATAGTTACTTTGTCTACTACGGAGGAAGAATACATGGCAGAAACACACACCTACAAATAAGTTGTTTGGCTTAGTCATTTGTGTTCTGATATTGGTGTTGATGCAAGGTAGATTACTATTTTTTGTGACAATCGGAGTGCCATTTTTCTGGCAAAAAATCCAACTTTCCATGCTAGGATGAAACATATCAATGTGCAGTATCACTTTGTTAGAGATATGGTGGAGGATGGAAATGTTTGTTTAGAGAAGGTGGTTACTCTAAAGAACTTTGTTGATGCATTGACAAAGCCACTGAGTACAGACAAGTTCAAGTGGTGTACAAATTTGATGGTCCTTGGGGCCTATGACTGTCAGTAAATTCGAAGTCTCGAAGAAGGCAATAAGTCTTCGTCAAGTGGGAGCTTGTTGGAGAATTATGACTCAAATTTTTGGCTTGAATCCCTATTAAAGACTTGGTGAATTACTTTATGTTCATGCCTATACCACCTTACCCTGAGGTTTAATGTTTATTCTGGTGGCTAGGTGGTGTTATTTCCATACCACGGAGGTCTTCACTCTGACCGATAGTTGGGTGGCGTTATTGCCATACCGTAGAAGTCTTCTGGCCATGGTTTGGTAGCATGGTGAATGTGGTGGTCAGTAAATGAATGTTTACCACCATACCACAGAGTACTCTTCACTGTCTGGCAGTTGGGAGCTTTTATTTCTATACTGCAGAGTCCTATTACTCCCTTTGTGGTAGCACAGTGAATGTGGTAGTCCACATGGATGGTTACCTCCTTACCATAGAGGTCCTTTAGCTAAACCGCAGTGGTGCTTTGAACCATGGTGGTTGACGTGGATGGTTACCTCCTTACCGTAGGGGTTGTTCAATTAAGGCATGGTGGCATAGTAAACCATGGCAGTCTGACGAACGGGTGCTCGCTACCATACTGCGGGCACTTGCAAGTCATGGAGTAGTAGCATAGTGGCACCACCATACCGCGGTGGTCTCACAACCATGTTGTGGTTATGCAGTGACACCACAATACCGTGAGTCCCTATGAACCTTGGTGTGGTAGCATTGTATAAGGAGCTTGGGGCTCAATTGATCGATCTGACTCAACAATCAAAGTAATGGATGAATTGCATTATGACACATGGCATGATTACAATTATTTATTTTACATCAATGTTGTAAATCAATAAATATTAGCCAAATTTTTAAATCTGTCAAAGTGATATATGCATTTAATGTAAGATCTGATTCGGTGGTTGACAAAATCCAATCTTGGCAGTTCTCTGCAATAGGATTAAATGTTGGGACGACCTGATGTGCGATTGTAGGGCGGTTTGTTTAGACACGGAGATTTCTTTTAGTGGAGCATGTAATTAAATACACCTCATCAGTTTTTGATTGAATGAGATATAGAACAAATGAGAAAATAAGGCTGAGAGACTTAGGGTGACGAAGTTAGAGTTATTCATTATATGTTGTGATAGCATTGTAACAGTGAATGTAACAAAACTAAAGTTTGTGAGGAGGTTAACTGAAATGTTGTTGTGAACAAACATCTGAGAGTGATGTTTGTAACTTTGTATGTAATTGTTTACTGTAATACAAAGTGATTTTGTTTGGTATGGTGGGTTTTCCCACGTATATCTAGTGTTATCTAGGTGTGTGTATTTATTTTTATCTTTCTTGTTATGTTGTGTTTGTTCATCTCAAATGCTTGAAATTTTTAAAAGATGGTTTTTTGCACTTCTCTTCTAAGGTTTTAGTATTAGGAAAGCTTATTCCGCATTGTTTCTTTTCCTTTCACCTTCTTTCTAGAACGTTAGAACGTAATGTGAATTGATATGTGTAGTGTGGTGTTAGAATAACGTAAGTCAATAAAAATTATTAAATACATAAATAAAGTTAATATTACATTAATCCCCAAGAAAGATGATTTTTATCCTTTTCATAATATAAACCTTTATCAATTTGTAATAAAATATGCAAGGTGATATCCAATGTAATAACAAATAGGATAAATCTTATACTCCCAACTATCATATATAAAATGAATAAAGTGGCTTCATATTAGGGAGAAACATATCAAAAGGTATAATCATCACACATGAGGTAATTCACACTATAAGAAAAGTGAATCTAAAAGATATACTGACAAAACTAGATATAAGTAAAGTCTATGATAGAGTTAGGTGGAGATTCCATGTACTGACACTTGAGAGTTTTAGTTTGAACATAAAATAGTTAAAATTGGTATATGCTTATATATACAACTTGAGATATTATGTCCTTATCAATGCATACCTATGTAATTTATTTGATGGAGCTAATGACACCAGGGAATGAGATCCCTTATACTCATCCCTATTTTTATTACTATTAATGGAATTAACAAAATAATTAATCATAAGGGTTTTATAGATCAATGGAAATGAATCTTTACTATCAATATTTGAGCCACTCTAACTCATAAACTCTTCATTAAATATACTCTCCCATATGGAATACCACTAGTTGGGGAGATGGATAAAATTAAGAAACTATATAGGAATACACAAAATGATCAATGGAGGCCATTAATTATGAAGAATTTATTTTCTTAACACCAAGATATGTACTAAACAATGATTGGTAATGACAATTAATTTCATCTTTGGATCTTTACTAAGCTTGTATTTATGAATTCCCATCTATAATAGGCTATATTGTCTACTTACTCAAAATATTTTATTTAAAAATATTTTAATAAATCAAAGTCTTATAAGTGTTTATGGTTAGCCCTTGGAAACCATATAAAAATGATTAATGTTTTCATCATATCCATTCTCATATATATATATATATATATATATATATATATATATATATATATATATATATATATATATTCCTACATAGAACATAGAATAGAAGAAAAGGACTTCAATAAAATATAAAAATGACTCATAGGAAGGATCAAATGACTTCAAGAGGAAATCATTAATATCATGGGATGTGGTCAAGAGATAAAACATGTTTATGGAGCCACAATTAGGGATATTCATAAATAAAACATATCATTGGGGACTAATTTAACATGGAGGATTTTCAAAATATATGTATTTGTAGTGGTGTTACATTATGTGAAGGAAATGTTTAGACAACAATGATCTCAAGAATATATTCACCATAGAAAATCCTCAACATGGTTCATAAGTGTGGAATTTATTTATGATATCTAGACCCATAATAACATATCACCTAAACATGAAGATAAGCTTATGAACCCATTCTTGATTTTTCCACAACACTTGGAATGGATACAATAAATTTTGGAAATTATTTTGGTTGAGGATTCCATCCAAATCATGGAAGAGGAGTATGGTGATAGGGCTAGATATTATGTGCTAATACATAACACAAATAATTATCTACTCTTTAAATGGAAGCTTCTTGAAAAATATATAAAGCTTGATCAAAGAAGTGATAGAAAGATAAATATACTCAAGGGAGGTAATACTTTTTGATAAGGAGGATGGCCTACTTTGTTTTGGATGAAAATAATGGATATACACTACCAAATTAGGGCTAAAAATTTAGAACAAGCAAATTCAATAAAAAAATTGGTCTAGGAATCTATGTTAAGGATCTAACATACTTCTTGAAGTAGGATATTTTAGATTGGGTTCTCTATATTACAAAATAACCATAGGTGCTGTAATTAAAAAAATTGGTTTCATAGGATCACATCTATTCCCACTCTATGAAGCAAGTAAGAAGAATACTAATCATCTATTATTATAATATGATATAGCCTCAAAATATTGGACTCTCATCTTAAAAAAAAGGATAGGTTGGTCCTCTCTTTAATGCTTGTTCTTATAAAAAAATTAAAAAATTGTGGAGTTTTTCTAGCAAAACTTATGGGCATGACAATTGGTATCAGAGCCCTAGGTTGCATCTCTAGGTAACTTTGGGAATATTTTGGGCTTTAAGTGCTATATGTATGTGAATAAATGTGAAAACCTCTTTATGTGAGTTAAAATAAAATGTTGATAAAGAAAATTCTAAAGGACTTACATGGTTCTGTAAACGAAAAATTAATGGTAATTATCCAACTCAATTAGGTTGTAGATACTAAAGGATCAAGAATCAATCATTAGATATAGGTAAAGAAATTATTTATTTAATGACTTGAATTTTTATAAGGAACTCAATATAAACATGGTCTATTTTTTAAGTAAATAAGGTGAATGACTGGAGTAAATATTGGCCTAGTTAACAAATTTTATGACGTTAATCTATCCTTTTTGACATTAAATTTTCTTAAACCTTAGAAAAAGGTATAATTTAGTTACTTAAGAATGGTCCTTATATAAAATGTGTAAATAGTTTAATATGACATCATAATGTTTACTATTAAAAAATAATTATCAACTTCCTAATACCATGAATCTTAAAAACAATAATAATGTGACTTCACAATGTTATGGGTGTTTAGGAAGCAACATATTTTCCTATAGAAACCTTAGCACGAATAAATGAGGGAACATCATAAATATATTTGAAAACATGCACCTAGTCAAAAGGAAAGAATTTTATAAACCACAAAAGGTATTAGGATGTTGAAGGTTGTAATTAAATAAGTTTAAATCTATAAACACTCAAATTGATTAAATATAAAACCCTTGAACTATGTATCATGTGTAATTCCAGTACCCTTATGGCAAGATTTAAAATCTTGTCAAAAATTAAAACTAAACCTTTAAGGTGAATGTTGTTACAAATAAATTTAAGTGCTTGAACTTGCCAATTGGTATTAATAAACTCATGAAATTATACCTTTTATTCCTTAGAACATTATTTTCCTTGGCCTTAACCTATTACGTAAAGATTTTGATTTACATATAAGTGTATAAGGGTTGATTTCATGAAGAAACAAGTGATTGAAATTATATTTGGTAGGTAACCATTTCAAGGGTGATGAATTAAACTAATAATCAATCTTGCATTATATATTAATTCTAATTAGAAAAGTGGTCAAAATCAAAAAAATTACCTTGACTTAAATGGCAAAACTTTAAAGTTATTTAAGCACATTTGCAAGTAGATGATGACCCGTTAAACCTCATAGAACTATAACAATGAATAAACCCTTGTACTCTATTATTTAAATATGAGATAGTTAATGAAATAACATGATTTCTAAGATTCGAGTCAAAGGTGAGAATGTGTAGAGAGTTACAACTAAATCAAGATTGGTGGAAACTGATTTAGGTAATGTGAAAATAAGTTCCTTCTAGTAATTGAGTCTAAAACCTTGGTAAAGAGACCTTATCACATATGGATTTGGATTTACAATGTTACTTATGGTACACATTATATTTACTTCCTTATACATAGCTAAGAGTAGAGGAGGGGGACACACCACTAAATGACTCCAAGTCATGGAGAGCCAAGAGTTGAAGGAAACCCTAATCTACCTCAACTGGAAAAAGCATTTACGAAAGTGTTATGATGTTTAAGGGTAGAGAATGAAGATTAGTCTTAGTGCTTCTATCCTTTTTCTAACTTGAGATTTATGTTTATACTAAATGAATAGGTTTCTAGAACCCTAACTGTAATGTTTTTAGGTATCTAATAAAAACAACAACATGCAATAGGGATGACAACATAGTGTGTTGGAATCTCACAAGCGGATTATTATATATATGGATAGAAAGTGAAAAGGGAATAGATAGAATGATAGAAAACCTACTAATAGCTTGGCTAGGGAGGTTTGTTGTGATGATGCAAACAAAAAATAACGAAGGAAATGCTATAGAAATGACAATAATTTTAAAGGTAAGAATGAAATTCATGATAGGTATAGTTCTCTACAAAGATCCATGCAAATGAATTACCTACACACAACATAGTGGGGATAAATGTTGGGGCTATTTCGGGGATTGCCACTATCAAACCCCCATTTTTGTATTTCCACATCCACGAACAACTAGATAGATAGAGAAATAGAAATGTGATAAAGAAAAGTATGAAAAAAAGAGAATGTTGAAAACTATGAAGAGAAACATGCTATTCAAATCTAAAAAAAAAAAAATAGTGAATGAATAATACCACCCATGACCAAAAGAAGTGAAGGCCAATGAGAGAGGAATGCATGATTATAACCATGGAAAAGTCGACATGGCCACAAAACATCGAGGGAAGTCTCATAAGACACAAAGTTGTAGCTGTAAGTTTGAATATGTGAAAAAAATCAAAAACACTTCTTAATACGCCATTATATCAATAGATTAAACAAATTGAACCAATTCAACTAAATAATCAATTAAAATCATTTTATTGCTCTCTATCTCCAAAGATTTATTAAATCTAAATTGCTCTCAAATTATGTGGGCAAATAAGACTGTTAAAATGACTATCTGAAGAACGAGATGATGATAATATAATGCTAAATGATAAATCAACTAAACTAGCATGATGTTGATGTGAAATAGATAATTATAGGTATAGGAGGCAGCCATGATTGAAAGCTTGAATGCTTGATGCTTGATGTATGTATTCCTGCAGAGTAAGAGTGCAAAAGATTGATTATTTGGATCCTTTTCTTGGTTGAAAGAGGCTTGTATTTATAGATTTCCTAGCTATAAAAATGCATAGGGAAAGTTTTGAGAGGCTTGGATTCAATCTGGAGAATTGAATGGTGAGAGATGGAGGAGATTGAGAGAAAGATGGAGATTGTCTCTACCCATGAAAACACTAGGCAAGAGAAGAGGAAGAATTGATGGAAGAGGATTCAGAGATCAAATTCCAAATTTGTCTCCAATTTGTCTCCAAAACTTCCTGTGAAGTTTCAATCAATTAATTTGACATATTTTTGACATAAATTGGACATAGTTTAGACATAGGAAATCTAATTCATTTTTGAGAGAATATAGATGGAATATTCTTTGTGCAACAATTCAAATATTTCAATTTATTTAAATTAGCAAAAGAGGGATAAATAATTTAATAAAACGAACTACAGGATAGTTGTTTATTAAATTAGATAGAAGAATATGCCCCCTCAGGAGATAAATTAATGATTTGATGATTTTTTTGAAATTTTCAAAAATTTAGATTTTCTGATGATTTTATATTGTTTTGATTTTAAAATAATTTATCTCCTAAGAAAATGATGACGAAATAGAGCTTTCAAATGAGTTTTAATTAATTTCATGGATAAAATTAATCAAAATGTAATAAAATCCACCAAAAATACCTTTTCAAAATTATAAATAGTGCAAAAGGTCATTTTCAAAATCATAATTTGCTTTTTGAGTTCAAAAATCCTAGTGATAAAGACTTTTCAGCTAGCTGGAGTGAGATGCCTATCCCCCACCACACTCATTGATTCGAGAGCATTCGACATCACAGACAACCGCCTATGTATGGACCTCTGGTATGTACCCCTCAACCTCCTCGTAATTCATGCATTTTTTTTTTAATGCTTTTTAGGTCCTATGCATGTCTAGGTTAGTTTCAGTGCTTTGAAGCCGCGCTGTAGCACTTACATCCCGATGTAGCACTTCTGGTAGGTAGTTTAGTGCTTATCTTGAAAACTCTAGCGCTTCAATGTTTTAATGTAGCGCTTTCAGTGATTTAGCGTTTAGGAGCCACAGATTAGCGCTTTGAAGTTGGATTCTAGCATTTTGAGACTTTCAGCGCTTTGAGTCAATGAACTAGCACTTTCAAGGTCTATTCTAGCGCTTCTGGTAAAGTGGCGCTTTGATGGTTTGTTGCAGTGCTTTCATGTGAAACAATAGCGCTTCAGAAGCCTGTTTTAGCACTTCTGGTTGTTGAAATAGCACTTTCATGGTTTTAGCGCTTTGGGTCCCTGATTTAACACTTTTGGATGATAAAATAGTGCTTTTGGCATTTAGCACTTTGGAAGCCTGTTTTAGCACTTCCATATCAGAATTGAAGATTTGACTTAGTGACCCTTGATTTCGTCAATTCCAATCATGTCCGTTCTTTTGATTGGTATGATTGATAATCCACATTCTTGATGTTGGATTCAATGATTTAAATATGACTAACTCTCATGATAGGCGAGAAGAAACCCCATTTATTGATGATCCTCATGATAGGCGAGGAAATGATTCAATATCTGATAAATCTCATGATAGAAGAGATCTAGATAATGTTTTGATGACCCTCATGATAGGTGAGATTTGTTGATGATTTGAGAACCTCATGATAGGTGAGGTATGATGATCACCTATTAATTTTGATCGAAAATTCATACCAAAACTTTTGAAGTAGACTGGTAGTAGAATGACCTCTGATTCCTTCACATAGTTGACTTAATGTAGATTTTTTTTCGCTATGATGATAGAAGGATCTGGGTACTCTCCAGATGCGAGAGAGATTTCCACAGATGACATACTTGATACTACACTTGACACCGGATGAGCTTCAAGTGATTGGCCAGTGTGGCCTCACTTAGATGCATGTAGTCTATCTGCAGGGATGACATTGCTACAGGTGTGGGCTTGGGAGCATTTTTCCATTTGTCGGTCGTTTCCAGTTGGTAGACCATATGTTTTCCGATATAGTGGTCAATTTATGCAGGCCCGGATGGGCATGTTAGAGCATTGGAGATGAGTGTTTGATGATACTGAGACAATTATCTGGCACCCATACCTTGACTACGAGGAGTGGGACAAGGATGGTGCAGTGTTGGGATTTTTGTGCGATTCTATGTACCTCATTGGCCAGACTCCCTTTGTTTTAGAGAGATTCTTGCTCTGTCGGGTATACAAACAGTATAGCATTGTTCAATGCATGCCACAGGGAGTAGCTCACTATGCCAGGTGCTAGATGGATGTTCCTGATTGGGGTCCGACACTGTCCTATGATGTTCTTGTAGACGGTTACAGATCATTACAGCCATCTCCCTCGGACATTTTGAGAGATATCTTTGAGGTAGCTGTGATAGAGGATTATGCGGCTTTCTTGGCCTTGGTCCCCCATCCTCGCATTAGTATTCCTGATGAGCCAGCACCTTTACCTGTAGTGGAGGAGGTGGCTAAGGGTTCTGTTGATAGTGGCGGTGGAGAGGATTCCTCATCCAACAGCACCTCAGAGAGGGGGAGTGGAGATAGTAGCAGTAGCGATGACAGTGACGGATGGAGTGGAGGATACAAAGGGGTAGGGCTAGACATCTGTAGTGCACCCTTGTCTAGTAGGCCTCGCAAGAGGAAAGTTGTGATAGTGTCAGTAGGTGGGTAGCAGAGACAAATAGCTAGGCTTCAGGCACAGGTCCAAACTTTACAGGCGCAGTTGGTACAGGCTCAGGGTATGCTTGTGTAGAATCAGACACAGATGTAGAGCCAGGCATAGGCTTATGCACAGACCTTAGCATAGGTACAGGGGTAGTTAGTTGGTATGCAGACATAGGTTCATACCCTGATAGCCAAGCGAGATAGTGCTCGACAGATAGCCGAGAGGGCACAGGAGATAGCAGATACCCTTCACAGATTGGCGAATGGTACCTCCATTGGTGATTATATGAGAGAGGTTTTATGGGTTGGTCGAGAGGTAGAGTTCTACCGGGGCCGTTATCATGATGTAGTGCTTGCCGAGCGCTGAGTCAGTTATGCCCCATTGAGATCAGGGCGGACCCATACACGGATAGTCAGTGAGGGGGTGACACAGTCTCCATGCAGAGATTCTAGAGATTCAAGTCCATCTAGAGGTGGTGGTTGTATAGGTCCTATTAGGCTTGCTCATTCTGGTAGTACCAGGTCATAGATGCCCTTGTGATCTTTTGTGATGTACACTACGATGTAGCTTATTTTGATGACGTATTTTGTAGACCAGACTTTTATTGTATACTTGACATTTATGATATATATATGAGATGCAGTTGATGTGATATGACGATGGATTTTTGATTTCTATGTGATGGATGCTTTTATTTATATGATTTTGTGATGATTTAATTCTAAATGTGATGATGTATATGAATGATTATTTATTTGAATGCAATGATGCAACAATAAATGCATGTGTAGAATATGATATATAGATAAATGATGTGATGTGATAATATATATGGATAGTTGGATAAATGCTTTTTATTTATGGAATGATCTTTGATGGGTGTAAATGATGTGATTTCATTTATTAAGTGTATTGGAGATTAAATGATGTATGCATATGACATAATAATAATGATGATGTTTTATGAAAAATATGTAATAAAAGTGATGATGTAAATGGATGATGTATTTAGTAAAATGTATATCTATTATGATGCAAGAACATGTATGGATGATGATGAGATGATGAGATGATGATTTTTAACTATATGGTAACCAATGATGATTTTGGATTTTATGTCAAGTATACTCAGTCTTATTCGTAGATTAGATAATCATTGATTGGAATCCTTTATGCAACAAATACTCTGTAGATTCTAAATTTATTCGATGAATGCAATCTAATTTAATCATGCAATGATATGCAAAACAAATGTCATTTCAATAGTCTTTTTGTGCTTGGTATCATCATAGATCTTTATTGAATGTTGAAAGTTAATACAAGTGTTGATGGTTATGTTAATCCAATGACGACCTGAGTACTTCTTTCATGATTTTTGATATTGCGACCAAACACAAGCATCGAGGTATAATTGAACTGAGATGACCTAAGCATTCATTGCATAAACAAACAGTGATTAATCATTTAATGTGTGAATTCTGAATGTCATCGGTGATACATTTTCATAGCACATCCCCCGACATTTCATACATTTATATGATTAACGTCAGACAACAGACAATAAAAATATCATTCTTTTTCCCTGTTCCTCTAGTGCGATACATCATTGAGTTACTCTAAAGAATTGATAATCAAAAGTTCAATTTATTCATTGTTTACTTATAGTGTTCCATTCATTATTTAGATTTTAGATCATCCATCCTGATTTTGACATGTTTTTTACTTTTTGAGATTTTCGACTAGAGACCTAACCAACTAACCTATCTTAGGGGCCTCAAGGGCTGATCAAAGATTAGCCTTGCCTACGTTACACACGCAGCGACCACGTAGTTTGACTGACATAGATCTATGTTTTTGGATTTTTCCTATGTGACATGTTTTTTTATTTTTGATATGATATGGATGGTTGATGCTCTTCTGATGATGTTGTCATTGCGCTTTTGATCTTTGTTTCATTTTTCCATTACACCGGTGTTCATCCTTTGGTGAAAGCAATGTTATTGATGCCCCTAGTGATATCCAGATGTTGCCCCCAAGCTATGGAGTTATATATTGACAATGTTACATGATTTTGATAATGGATGTAATGATGGTCAGATGAATGATATGTTATGAATTGATATTGACTTTCAGATGAATGATCCTAACATATATCCAAATAGATGGGAAAGGTGATCTTAGAATCACATATGATGCTTGTTTCCAGGTTATCACCATATGATTTGATTACACCCTTTGTGTTTTTTGTATTTTTCTTATTTTTTTGCTTTTTTTTTGTATTTTCGTGGTTTGCCAAGATTCCTCTTTGCCAGGTTTTCACCAAGGAAACAATTTTCAGAATTTGCCCCGTGCACTAGGTTGTTTTAAGCATAGAATTTTTTGAGATGAATACTATTGATAGGTTCATCAAACAAATCCTCTTCTAATGTTGATAACTGATATGCTCCTAATCCATACACTGATATGATGACAAATGGACCAAGCTAGTTAGGCTCAAATTTTCCTTTCTTTTCTCTATCTTACTGATTCCTAGGATTTTCCTTTAGTACTAAGTCACCAACCTGAAAGACCCACGGTTTTACCCTATGATTGTAACTCCTTGACATCCTCTATTGATAAGTTGTGAGATGATTAACCGCTTGTTGATGACGCTCATCTAGCAATTCCAATTCCTTTAGTCAAGATACCCTGTAGTCTTCATTTGAAATGATACCTCTGAGTGATACATGAAGGGATGGAATTTCAAGTTCAATGGGTAATATGGCTTTTGATCCATATACCAAAGCAAATGGTGTAGCTCCCATTGGTGTTCTAACACTTGTTCTGTAGGCCCATAGTGTAGGTTTTAGTTGAACATGCCAATCATGTCCAACATCGTTGACCATCTTTTTGAGAATTTTGAGTATGGTTTTGTTTGAGGCCTCTGCTTGGCCATTCCCTTGAGGATAGTACGGTGTTGAAAAATGATGTTGGATGTGGAACTTATCACATAGCTCTTGGACATCTTGATTCTTGAAAGGTCATCCATTATCAATGATAATGGATTGAGGTATACCATACCGACATATTTTGTAGTTCAAAATGAAAGAGCAAATTTGTTTCCCAGTGATGGTAATAAGAGGTACTACTTCAATCCATTTCGTGAAATATTTTGTAGCTATAATAAAGAACTTGTGTCCATTAGATGAATATGGATTGATTTTCCCTACTAGATCAAAACCCCATTGACAAAAAGGCCATGTTGATGTAAAGGGATGCAGTTCTTGTGCTGGTGCATGAATCAAATTACTATGAACCTGACATTTTTGACATTTCTTGACAAATTGATATGATTCTTTGTCCATGCACGGCCAATAATATCCCAGACGGAGGAGTTTCTTAGCTAGGGTTATTCCGCTCAAGTGAGTACCACAAATACCCTCGTGAAATTCTCGTAAGGCCATTTCAAATTCATTGCATCCTAGACATCGGTGTAGGGTACCATCAAGACCTTGATGATAAAGGACATCTATGATTAATGTGTGTCAGCCAGATTGGCGAATGAAGTTTCTTTTTGGTTTCAGGATAAATCTAGAGGAAGAATATCATCTTTCAGGTAAGCATAGGTTTTCTTGTATATGGAGGGTTCATTGGCTTGTATATGGCATATGGTAGCGGATTCTGGATTGTAATGGGAAGGACATGATATTTGTTCTACCATAAACTCATAAGAAACACACTTCTCAGGCAATTGTAGTAGTGAAGCAATCATAGCCATGGCATCTGGAGCTTTATTCTCTGCTCTTGGAATTTGATCAAACTTGATATTTTCAAAAGACTATTTTAGATAATGTATTTGTTGTTTGTATGGCATCAAATTTTCATATTTGGTTTGATATTCATCATTCACTTGATAAATTACTAGTTGAGAGTCCCCATACACCTATAAGTCCATGATTTTCCATTGAATAGTCATTTTGACCCCAATAATCAATGCTTCATATTCTGCCACATTATTTGTACATTGAAACATGAGTCTATATGTCTTCAAAATTGTGTGTCCTTGGAGGGATATGAACAAGATTCTTGCTCCCGATCCTTGTTGTGCACATGATCCATCAAAATAGAGAATCCATTGTTGAGGCATAGCTGTCATAATGTCTGCATCTGGAACTTCTATTGTCATTGGGTAATCATTTGGTAGAGGAGCTTTCACTAGTTGTTTAGTGATTGCTTGTCCCTTGATTTCCTTTCTTTCGACATATTGAATGTCAAATTCACTTAGGAGCATAACCCATTTCGCCAGTCTACCTATTAAGGCAGCTTTACTTAATAGATACTTCAATGGGTCGATCTTTGCAATTAACCTGATTGTATGAGCCAACATGTAGTGTCTTAACTATTGAGTAGCAAACACTATTGCTAAGTAAGACTTTTCTATGAATGTATAGTTTATTTCATATCCATTTAAAGTTCTACTGATGTAGTAGATGGCGCGGTCTTTCCCTTCATTATCTTCTTGTGCTAAAAGTGCCCCCAATGAGATATCAGTTGTAGCAATATACAATATGAGGGGTCTTCCTTATGTTGGTGGCATGAGAACACATGGTGACATTAGATATTGTTTGATCTGATTGAATGTTGCTTCACATCTCTCATCCCACTTGAAAAAAATGTTTTTATGCAATAGATGATTGAAAGGATGACTTTTATCCGCCAGCTAGGAGATGAATCTTCTGATTGATTGAAGCCATCCTTGTAGCGATCTAAGTTGGCTGATGTTTCTAGGAGGTGGCATCTCCATGATAGCTTTGAATTTTACCAGATCCACTTCGACACCTTTTTTTGAGACAATGTACCCTAGCAGCTTTGTTGATGTAACCCCGAAAACACATTTCTTAGGGTTTAACCTGACATTAAATTTCTCCATCTATGTGAAGATTTTATCTAGGATATGCAGATGCCCTTCCCTAGTAGTAGATTTTTCCAATATGTCATCCATGTAATCCTCCATGAATGTGTGCATGATATCATGGAATATTATCATCATTGCTCTTTGATAAGTGGCTACTGCATACTTTAGACCAAATGGCATGACATTCCAGCAAACAGCTCCCCATGGACATGTGAAAGTTGTCTTTTCCTGATCTTCGAGAGCTATTTTTATCTGATTGTATCCTGAGAAACCATCCATGATTGACAACATGGCATGCTTAACTATCAAGTCCACAATGATGTCTATGTTTGGTAGCGGAAAATCATCCTTCGGACACGCCTTATTCAGGTCCCTGAAATCTGTACATATTCTAATACTATTGTATGGTTTTCAAACATGTACTAGATTTGATATCCATTCAGCATAATCTATAGACCATATGAATCCAGCATCCAATAATTTATTTAGCTCTGTTTTGACCATCAATGCAATGTGTGGATGCATTTTTCGTAACTTTTGCTTGACAGGCTTGATTCCTGTGGGCAAAGATAAATGATGCATAAGTAGATTTGAATCAAAACTTGGCATATTAGAATATGACCAAGTGAAGTTGATACTTATTTCTTTAA
This sequence comes from Sequoiadendron giganteum, assembly GCA_007115665.2. NCBI lineage: Eukaryota > Viridiplantae > Streptophyta > Pinopsida > Cupressales > Cupressaceae > Sequoiadendron > Sequoiadendron giganteum. The sequence continues at coordinate 406,628,333 of CM021100.1, read as the reverse complement.
AGAATTGGATGAATGTTGGTCTTTCTTTTTCTGTCATGGATTCCGTCAGATGTAGGATTTTTGCCTTCTCTTCTATGCCAATGTCCACCAATTGTGTAGGTTCGACTAGAACCAATGATCACTCATGATAGTGTTCTAGGAGAGTGTCAAATCTTCCATCCTTTAGTGCCTTAGAAAGGTTTTCACCATCGAATGCGTTCTTTATTTTTACTTTTTCCAGATCTAATGCTGCCATAGAATGGTTTTCACCATTAGACCGATTTTCCCTATTGTCAATTTTGCAACTAGAAGATTTGACACCCTCCTACTGAGTCGTATTTTTATGAGTATTATAGATAGTGTTTGTATCACTTCCGGTATGACATAAGAAATGCACGATGGCATCATCATTTTCAAATGTCGGTACAGTCAATGGTTTGATAGGTTCCCAATCAATAAGTTCTGGATGGATTAATGGCATGGTATCATCGGATTGATTTAAGTCAATGGAAGTGAGGGTGAGAACAAAAACATTGTCATAATTGTCATTTGGGATATCAAGATCCATGATGGTACCCTCTTTGAAGTCATCTAGATCACAAGGTAAGGTTCACTCATATTCATTTGAGTCTGTTTCAGAACCATCTCTAAAGTGAAGGATATTTTCCATAGCTGTCTTTGTTAGCTCCTACTTCTCGTCGTCAGAGTATCCTAGTCCTGGTTTTTCTTTTGTGTGGAGAGTGAGAGGTGTGATAGGTTCTAAAATTCCCTCATTTCTTAATCCCATAGGTCCTTGTCCTTCATAACCCATCTTTTCAAGAATAGCTTTTCCTTTTCCATACTTGTCTGTGTTGATGTTAACGTTCTTGATACCGATCTCAGATGTTAATGTTTCTTCATCCTTATAAATCCAGTCCATTATTGCTTTATTGTCTATTTCCTCTACTATGGTTCTAGATTTTACAAATGTTTCTTGAAGAACTATGCCAGGTAAGGATGTTGAAGGTTTGATCATTGATGGTTGACCATATTTCCTAGGACATGGCATTAATTGTGATAAGTTAAGCGATTGCTCCATTGAGTACTATCCCATTCCTTTATCTATCAACTGAACTTGCTTCTAAAAGTTTTCTGATAGAGAAGTTTGTGAATCTAGATTGTTTGTCTCAACATGACTTGTTTCCTTTTCTTTACCTTTCTTTTGCACCCACTTGGTAGTGATGCTTGGACTTTGTTCATTCTCGGATGATGATGAACTTGAAGCTTCCCTATTGTGAGGGACAAAGGTGTCTTGAGATATTCTTAATGTGTCACAATGTTGTGGGTGATTATAATCAACAACTATAGTCACTTCTTGTCCATTTACTGGAAACTTCAGGCATTGATGGTATGTAGAAGGTATGGCCTGCATTTTATGAATCGAGGGTCGTCCTAAGAGAATATTGTATGTCAATTCTCTTTCCAACACTTGACATACTATATGCTTGATCATGGGTCCCACTTGAATGGGCAATACAATTATACCTTGGGATGATCTTTCTTCCTCATCATATGCTTTGATGGTCATTTTTCTTTGAGCATCAATAGCATAGTCTGAATATCCTAGTGCACGGAATAATTTAAGGGTGCAAATGTTCAGACCAGCTCCCCCATCTATTAGAACTCTCTTAACACGATGATTATGGGTGATACTTTGATATGAAAAGTTGTGTTATGCGGATGGTTTAATGAGACGCCATCCTATTCAAAGAATGATAGACAATGTGGGGTAGTTAGGTGCCCCACCATAGCTTGGAATTACCAAACATGCAAATTCTTTCATAGGGTTGTGGCAACTAATGCTTGTTTGAGAACTTCTTAATGTGATGGTGACAACTTAAGGAGTTCCAGTATTGATATTTGCGTGGCGATATTTTGCAATTGATCAATAATATTATAATGAGATTGAGGCATAACTGCACGTTGAGATCCCACTCCTTTCAATATTAACTTGGCTTGCCCCCTAGTCATGACATTTTCCAGTTGATGTTCTTGATTCTCTTGGGGGGTGTTTTGTATTTGCTTGATAACATCATAATGGGATGGACGTGGAACTGCATGCATAGATCCAATTCCCTTCAACATTACTTTGGATTGTCCCCTAGTTAGCGCATTGGCAGGTTGATGTTCTTGATTTTCTCTAATTTTTAAGACATTTATTTGATTATCAGAGCTTTGCGCACTTGGGAGTAAATCCAAAGAGGTAATGGTGTTGGTTTTGTTCTCAACGATGTTATTGCTAACTACATGATCATGTTTGACTTCAGATAGACATAGGATTGTTGTGTCATAGACATGATTAGCGTGCTTTCCTTTGTTGTTTGAAGATGATTCACCTTTTTCATAATTGGGTAAAGGATCTTTGAAGGCGAAATGATCATTGATTTTTGAGGTCCTTCCACATACACTTTGTTGTTGTCCACCAAATCTTCCATTGCATGTTTCAATTCCATATAGTCATTGGTTTTGTGACCCTTATTATTATGATAGTTGCAATAATCAGCATCATTCCACAATGATGGTTTGACTTTTGGATCCCAAAATCTAGCTTCCCGTGTAGTGAGAAGGCCTCTGGTAACTAGTTCCTTCATTGCTGATTCCATTGACTGACCCAAAGGTGTGAACCTTCGCCGATTTGATGGTTTTTGATACAACTGTCATTTTTATGATTTCATTGTTTTGTATGGTATTTGTCTTGACATTTTGCTCATTTTTCTGATTCTTTGATGTGGATGCTGTCAAATTAAAAACCGGTTTGGTATTTGTAGAATCATTTGTTGTTTCATTGATAGCCGTGTTGCAATTCTTTTGCCAAAATTTTGGTTTCTCATTGTTTGAGTATTGATTTGAGGAATTACTTGTGTTGTTTGTTTTATTAGTAAAATGTTTGATAACTCCTCTCTTGACTAATGCCTCTTTGATTTTAAGACCGTTTTCGATGACTTTCTCAAATGTTGGAGGACATTGTAGTTCTAATCTATAGCTCATTTCTTTCATCAAGTTTTCAATAAACAACTCCATCTTTTCCTCTTCAAGAATGGACCTTGGATACCTAGTGAACAAGCGTTGCCATCTTTGGAGAAAAGACAAGAATGTTTCTCCCTTGTTTTGTTTGAGATTATAAAGATATTTGATTCTCACATCATGTTGGATATTGAAGGAATATTGGGAGATAAATCTATTAACGAGTTCCTCAAAATTTCTAATACCAGGTTTTAACTTTGAAAACCACTCCATGCATGATCCTCCCAAACTCCTTGGGAATAGTCGCATTAAATATGTCTCTTCTTGTGCAAACTCAAGACTCATCATTTTGAATTCTCTAATGTGATCAATTGGATCTGTTCTACCATTATACTTATTATATTTCGGGATCTCACAATGTCTTGGAAAAGGTATCAAGCTGACCATTGCATCGAAAGGATAAGGAAAAATGTCTTGTATCGCATATCTCTTGGTAGTCCCTTGTGTCATCTCTTGTATTTTTTGTTGTAACAGTCACATTTGAGATGTTAAAGCGGCAACTGGATCTATTGTTTGTGTAGGTTGTGGTATCTTAGTTTCATTTATTTCTGGTGTTTCTTTCAAATGGTTTACATCAAAATCTTTTGAAAGTTTTTCCCCTAATTCGGCTAACATTAAAAGATACTTTTCCATGTCTTGTTCTAGAATTTTCTCCATAAATATGTGAAACTTGGGATCTTGTTGAGCCGCTTGGATATCTTCTGGAGTTATTTCATTTTTTTCATTTTGGTTTAGGTTGTTGCAAGGATTTTCTTCTACCATTTCTTATGATATTAAAATTTCTTGCTCTAAGAGTCTCTGTTTTTGGTACCTAGTTAAGATTGGCATACAAATTTTTTCCCTTTCTTCTGAAATGTTGATCTTATGTGTGGGATAGTGTCAATTTCAACCTTTTTAAATAAAGTCGAATAAGATGATCTATCTTATTGATCAGACAACATTTAAAAAGTTAATCACTATACTTAATTTCATGATTAAGGATGATAGTATCCTAATAGTGAAACTTCATTGTAGTAATTGATTGTGTATGTGATTTTGACACTTGTAATTTGCAAGATCTTGTTTTAGTTGATAAGATGAATGTTTGTATAAACCTTTTTGACTTTGGTTCCTAGACAGTGATTTTGATAAGAGGAAATTTTATTCTAATGAATAACGTGGATAAAATGACAGATTGATGGACTGGTAAAAATATTGAAGTCTTTGTTTTAAAAGCGCTAAAACAGAGACCAGAAGCACTATTTCCCGGAAGCGTTAGAATAGAGTCCAGAAGCGCTGAAACAGATGACCAAAGTGCTAATTTGATAGAAGTGCTGAAATAGATGACCGAAGCGCTAATTAATTTGATGAAAGTGCTATTTTACTGAAAGCACTGAAATATAGACCCGAAGTGCTGTAAATTTTGACAGAAGTGCTATTTTACCAAAAGCGCTAAAATATAGATCTGAAGCACTGAAACACTGCTCGAAAGCACTGTTTCCCAGAAGCACTAAAACAATGACCAAAAGTGCTGAAACAGATTTCTAGAACACTTAAAAATAGAATTTTAATTTTCTCTATTATAGAATTTGGTCTGGCCTTGTGGCATACTATATCAGAGACTACAGAAGATATGAAGGAAGAATCCATTGACTACAGTTGTGGAATTGCGTGAGAGCTCTTCTTTAAAAGAAGGCTCGTGAATACAGCGGTTCTACTGCGTAGTCTAAAGAGTGACCCCTAGAAAAATCATGATATTGGTGAATGAATGTTCTATGCTGTAAGAAGAGTTTCCTATTTTGATATAGAAAATGTTGTTTTCTCAAATTATTTCTATAACCGAGAGGTTGCTTGGACCTTGTAACTTTGATTTTTCTCTTGACAAACGTGGTGGACTTCCACTATCGCAGCATGGATTTTTTGATTTTTTTTGACTTGATGTTTTCAGGATGATCCTTAATCTGATTTAAATGAAGTTGTGAAAACATGGCAAACAATTTTGAATAAGTGTTTTAAAACTAAAAATATTGGGTATGTTGAAAAATCACAAATGGTCTTTATTGATTTTGACGGGTTGTTTTGACAGTTGTACACAAATCAAACAAACTCACACTTAAGTACAAGTAGGTCATCATTATAATCACAACCCACATCTTGCAATTATGTTGACTCACACAACCGTGTCACCCCCTAGAGGGCGCCCATGTTTTTGTCATTGCTAGGTGTGTACTCAAAGTGACGGAAGTGGATACTGAATCCCTTGAGCAAGCGGTCCTTGGTAATTATATGGTGAGTGTCTTAGGGGCAGATTCTTCCCTCCCCTTGCACCGTGAGTATGATAATGTATGGATACTGGCTCGGCAAGAAACTACTCTATGGTTCATAGAGAGGGTTTTGTTCGGTGCAGAAAATAGATAAACTCCCTCAAGAGACCTCCCAATCTTTAGAACAAATATTTTGGGGATGGTTATCTTGCTCACTACCATCAAGTTGGACTTTCATCAACAACTTGCATTTTTATTATAGTGGGTTGGATAACCTAGCTTTGGTTGTTCCACTTAGGTCATTCTCGTAGGGTGAGTACTTTTTCCCACTATGGCAAGCCTGCTAAAGGATTTAATAAAGCATAAACGACATGAAATAAAAGTGAATCTAGCACTTTGGTCGCCCAGTTAAGGGGAGAGCATAAGCCTAATCACCACAAACACAACATATAATTTTGTCTTGTTTTAAGTCCAAAAAGAAATTTTCTAATCTATGTGAAGGTGTTGCTTCACAAGAATCATGATGTTCTTTTTAACTTGTATTGTAAAAAAATGTGGTGACTACCCTAGGATTGATAGATTTGCTTTAAGAAAAACAAGAAAGTGACTATCCTAGATTGATCAATTTTAGTCCAACTTTGAAGTGACTATCCTAGATTGATCAATTTTAGTCCAACTCTGAAAAAAAAAAAAAAATAAAATCTAGCCGTGGATGCGTCGGATCTAGACTTACTTTTACAAAAGCACTAGAATATTGCACCGAAGTGCTAAAATAGTTACCTGATGTGCTACAACCTGAAATGCTGAAACAGGACCCCGAAGCACCGAAGTTTGGCATGGAAGCGCTAATTTACCGAAAGCGCTGAAATACATATCAGAAGTGCTGAAATAATGACTAGAAGTGCTAAAAACTGAAAGCATTGAAATATGAACTAGAAGCACTGAAATAGTGACTGGAAGCGCTATAATAAAAACACGCCAAGAACCTACGTGACACTTTTTAGAAAATTGATAATTTTGATAAAATTGGGGTTAATGCCCCATGGTGGGCGCCAAATTGTAAGTGTGAATATGTGAATAAGACTTAAAACACTTCTTAATATGATATTATATCAGAGATTAAACAAATTAAACTAATTCAACAAAGTAATCAATTGAAAGTGTCTTATTGCTCTCTATCTCCAAATATTTATTAAATCTAAATTGCTCTCAGATTGTGTAAGCATATAAGACTGTTAAAATGACTATTTGAAGAATGAGATGATGATAATGTAATGCTAAATGATAAATCAATTAAACTAGCATGGCGTAGACAGGAAATAGATAATTGTAGCTACAAGAAGCATCCATAGTTGAAAACTAGATTGCTTGATGCTTGATGTCTAGATTCTTGCAGAGTAAGAGTGCAAAAGCTTGATTATCTGGATCTTTTTCTTGGTTGAATGAGGCTTGTATTTATAGATTTCCTGGATGTAGAAATGCATAGCGAAAGCTTTGAAAGGCTTGGATTCAATCTAGAGAATTGAATGGTGAGAGATTGATGACATTGAGAGAGAGATGGAGATTGTCTCTACCCATGAAAACACCAGGCAAAAGAAGAGGAAGAATTGATGGAGGAGGATTGAGAGATCAAATTCCAAATTTGTCTCCAATTTGTCTCCAAAACTTCCCGTGAAGTTTCAATCAATTAATTTGACATGATTCTGACATAAATTAGACATGGTTTAGACATAGGAAATCTAATTCATTTTTGAGAGAATATGGATGGAATATTCTTTGTTCAACAATTCAAATATTTTGATTTATTTGAATTAACAAAGGAGAGATAAATAATTTAATAAAGTGAACTATAGGATAGTTTTTTATTAAATTAAAATAGAAGAATAATAGCAATTTAATCAATAAAGTGTTTTGATCTTTATCTAATTAATTTAGAAACAATGTGATAGATTGAAATAGGGAAATGATAATTAAATTGAACAAAGTATTTAATTTTTTTTATTTAATTAAGACGAGATTTAGAAGAATTTATAAAGAAAGTGAATGTGAACTATATTAAATAAATATTTTTATTTATTCAACAGTAGAGGAAATTAGGATAATTAATTAAATAATTCGTATTTAATTAATCGGATGCTCCAGACCATTTTTAGGTGTATAGATCACTCCTAAACCCCTCTCACCACGTAAGACTCTCCACCAATTTCAAATTCTTCTCCATCACTCCCAATCCACCACTAAGCTTCCTTGGGCTACACACTGACCCAAAGTGTCCTAACCACTCCAGGGCTAGGGAAGGGTATCCTAGTTGTCCCTTTGTTGATTTGTCTCCTCACTGATCCATCTTATTGGATTCTTTCACCTTCTACCCATCGCTTTCTTGATTGGCACAAAGCAATCCCATGTGCCTACACTCCCATACTCTTGATTGGCACAAACCGATCCATTTAGCAACTCTCCTTGTTGTTGTCCTCTCCAAGCTACTAGCCAGAATGCACTTACACTCACCTAGTGCTTGATGATTTCATCACCTTCCCTACAAAAAAAGACCCCAAAACCTATATGTACATTATTTACATAGTCCCCAACTTGATTCCAAGTGGCCATGAGAGGAAAGCCATGGGAAGTCAAGTGGGACTCATTATTAACAAAACTGGCCTGAACCAACAATGAGACCAAGAACACCAAAAACTTGCAAAAAGATAACCACTCAGTCTAGATGACTAATCTAATGCTACACAAGGTAAGTAAGTGACACAAATGGAAGACTCAAAGCATCAGATAAGTCCTTTAAATCCATTCTCGACTGGATAAAGGCTCAAACACAGAAATTCAATGAAAACTTGCTCTCTTCCAATCACAAAAATGTACTCTCCAAGTCTCAATTCATGAAAAAAATCCTTCAACCCAAGTATTATGGTTTTTCTGACCTTATATACCTTTCTCCCATGTGCTAGGACCCTTGGGTTGGGCTTAGAGCATCGTTAATGCCATTTTCCAACTTTTAGGACAAATAGCCAAGGAAACATTGCTCAAAATGCTCACAGTGTCCAAGACTTACCCAAACCGCAAGCCCCTAACAAACCTATTTCCAGTTCACTCATCAAAAACACTCTTGGGACTTTACATCATATTCCTTATTCCCTTGGTGGTTGGCTAGAACCACCTACAAGCCAAAATTTAAAAGATCTCTCCAAAAGAACTTAAGGTGCTCCTGCACCATGATCACCCCTGCAACAAAGAAGCTAAGGAACTTGTGGTGTCAAGAGCTCCTCACTAATTCCGTGCTTCTTAAAGTTACTTTTTGTTATCCAAGTAGCCTCTAACTCTAGTTGATGTCTCCAATTCACTACATGCTCCATGTATGTCTTGTGCCTAGTATTCTTCTTCACCCTCGAGTGTAGAATCTTGTCCACTTGTGGTCTGATCTGATCAGGTACCTTGAGTTCGTCCACATCCTTACTCACCTCAGCACTATAATGTTCCTCATCCATTTCTGGTCCTTTATACTTCACCAAGTCCTTCACATTAAAGATAGGTGAAATGGACATCTCCTTGGGTAGCTCCACCTTGTATGCATTGGATCCATACTTAGCCAACACTTAAAATGGACCTATCCTTTTCATCTGCAGGATTACTAACCACTCATATAACCCCTCTATGGTTTTAAAATCTGACTTCCATTCATCTCCCTCTTTCATCCTAATCTGATAGTAGCCACTTTTCAAATCAATCTTGGAGTAGTACTTAGCACCCCCTAAACAGTCCATTAAGTCTTCTATCCTAGGAATAGGAAACCTATATCTAATGGTTATCCTATTTATTGCCGTAGAATCAGTATGTACATTCTCCACTTATCTCCCTTCTTAGGTGCCAACACCACTAGAACAACACATGGGCTTATGCTTTTCTTGATGAACCCTTGGTCCAAAAGTTCTTGAACTTGCCTTGCTATCTCCTTGTTCTGCTCTAGTGTCATTTTGTATGCAGCCTTGTTAGGCAATGTTGCTCCTAGTACAAATTCAATTTGATGAATAATTTCCCTCTTACGTGGTAGTGTAGCTGGTGTGCCTTCACAAATGATATCCCTGAACTGATCCAACAGTTGCTTCACCTCTACTATCATAGGTAGCTGACTAGGTGACTCCTCCTCCTTTGGCTTCAACATGATTCCATAGACAACTCCTTCTTCCTCCTTCATGTCTCTTAGGAATTCCTTTCCACTCATCAAAAGTCTAGTGGATTATGCCTTTTCCACTGTGCCTTCTTGGGGAAAAAACTTTGTGGTTAAGCGCTTGAGCTGGAGTATACTAGAATGGGTGACCTCCCAGGAAGGCCTAGTGCTTCACCTCTATGAGCATCACTTAGATGCAATGAGTGCTAAGTGGGCCATTCAATATCATTTCAAATTTGTTGCTTTAAGCAACTTACAAATTTGCAACTTAAGACTCCTCCAACCTAAGGGATCGATCTGGTGGAACATAGCTCAAAGTGATTCCACATGTTTCAGTGCAAAAGAGGACCATGCCTAGTGTAAACATACCTATTTGGATGTGTTGGAATAGTTTGCTTGGTCACACAAGTTGCAGAACCAAAGTTGCACCACTCTGCAACTTTGCACTGCTTGGATTTGATGCTTTTCCATCAAGTGAAAATCTGCCACCACTGGAAAACAACTCCGAGATAGCCAAAACCGAGAGAGGTTTTTGTAGATAGGCTCAACATGATCCTACAAGATCAGACAAGAAGTTTCTAAGCATCACGACATCTGAGTAATAGCATGCTAAAGTTTGCAGCCATTTTGCACTTTGGACCCTTAAGGGATCGATCTGGTGGAACATAGCTCAGAGCAATTCCACATGTTTTGGTGCAAAAGAGGACCATGCCTAGTGTAGAAATACCTATTTCGACATGTTTTAATAGTCCACTTGGTCACACAAGTTGCACCACTCTGCAACTTTGCATTGCTTGCATTTGATGCTTTTTCCATCAAGTGAAAATCTGCCACCACTGGAAAACCACTCTGAGATAGCCAAAACTGAGAGAGGTTTTTGTAGAAAGGCTCAACATGATCCTATAGTATCAGATGAGAAGTTTCTAAGCATCACAACATCTGAGTAATAGCATACTGAATTTTGCAGCCATTTTACACTTTGGACCCTCAAGGGATCGATCCGGTGGAACATAGCTCAAAGCGATTCCATGTGTTTTGGTGCGAAAGAGGACCATGCATAGCATAAAAATACCTATTCAGACATGTTGGAATAGTCCACTTGGTCACACGAGTTGCAGAGCAAAAGTTGTAGCACTTTGCAACTTTGCACTGTTTGAATTTGACACTTTTTGCATCAAGTAAAAATCAGCCGCCATTAGAAAACCACTCCAAGATAGCCAAAATCGAGAGAGGTTTTTCTAGAGGGGTCTAACACCTTTCTATTGGATTAGATGAGAAGTTTATAAGTGTCACACTATCTGAGTAATAGCATGTTGAAGTTTGCAGCCATTTTGCACTTTGGACCCTTAAGGGATCGATCTGGTGGAACATAGCTCAGAGCGATTCCATGTGTTTTAGTGCAAAAGACGATCGTGACTAGCATAAAAATACTTATTCAAACATGTTGGAATAGTGCACTTGGTCACATGAGTTGCAGAGTGAAAGTTTCACCACTTTGCAACTTTACATAGCTTGAATTTGACACCTTTTCCATCAAGTGAAAATCAACTGCCATGAGAAAACCACTCCGAGATAGCCAAAATCAAGAGAGTTTTTTCTAGAGGGGTCCAACACCTTTTTGTAGGATCAGATGAGAAGTTTCTAAGTGTCATGGTATCTGAGTACTAGCATGCTGAAGTTTGTAGCCATTTTGCACTTTGGACCCTTCAGGGATCGATCTGGTGGAACATAGCTCAAAGCGATTCCACGTGTTTCGGTGTGAAAGAGGATCATGCCTAGCATAAAAAATACCTATTTGAACATGTTGGAATAGTCTGCTTGGTCACATGAGCTGCAGAGCGAAATTTGCACCACTTTGCAAACTTTACACAGCTTGAATTTGACACCTTTTCCATCAGGTGAAAATCCGCCGCCATGAGAAAACCACTCCAAGATAGCCAAAACCGAGAGAGGTTTTTCTATAGGGGCCCAACATCTTTCTGTAGGATTAGACGAGAAGTTTCTAAGTGTCATGGTATCCGAGTATTAACATGTTGAAGTTTGCAGCCATTTTTCACTTTGGACCCTTAAGGGATCGATCCGGTGGAACATAGCTCGGAGCTATTCTACATGTTTCATTGTGAAAAGAGACCAGGCCTAGCATAAACATACATATTCAGACATGTTGGAACAATCCGCTTTGTCACACGAGTTGCAGAAAAATGTGTACAAATTGTTTACATCTCAAAATTCAAAGTTTGCAAATTTTCCTACTCAAGGCATTTACAGAACAAGGTGCTACTACACCAAACATGAACTTCAACCTTACAATATTTGAGTATATCTCATTATGTAACTAAATCTTATTACAACGCCTCTAGCAGTTCATTCTCTCAGATCTTTTACAATGTCACTCATACATTCAAGACTCTCTTTGAATGTCTACATCATAGGTCCTCATCACGAGGTTAACTTCAAATGAGTAACTTGAGATTCCCTCGCTAAGCTTCACATGCTCTCTTACAATGGCTTGAAATAAAAATTCAGATTTTTCAAAATCATCAAAATAAGTATGTTGCATTTCTTTTTTGGCTAAGATTTTCTTTGATGGATCTTAAATCAGCATTTTCTGCAACGAAAGATTAATCAACCCTTAGTAGTTTACTAACAAATACGCAAAGTAAAAGAGAAAAATAAAGAGAAAACAAAATGGAAATGAAATAAAAATAGATGGAAGGCACTTACAGATGTTGCATACAGACATCAAAATAAGGATGTTGCATTGCTTCTCTGGTTGACATTCTCTTGGATGGCTCATAAATCTGCATTTTTTGCAAGGGGACACCAATCACTATAAAAGAAGATGATAGCATTGGCATCAAACAAATTAATGTGCATACAAGCATAAATTAATAAGAACCAATGTGCATATACTTACAAATTAATCCAGCGAACCATCCGGGTCTGCTCTACTCTTTATTGTGTCAAGTATTGCCTCATGATTAGACTCACAGACCTTCCATAATGTCTTGTTCAAAGGTCTACCCCCATATTTGGTCAAATGAACATTGGATGCCATGACAAGGTTCGAGTATTGAAGAATCTTACGATGCATGTCAAAGTCCTGAAATAGCCAATGTTTAACACTTGAATGTCGTTACCTTCTAAGCCATGTTCCAGTAACCACAACTGACCTTGTAGGGTATTCGATATTTTCTCCATCTATAATTGGGGCCTCCAATTTATTTTTTGTCTCAACACAATGACACAAGTAATAGTCTGTTCCCTCTTCATTGTCTTCATTTGCAATAACTGCATAAACATGCCCTACATTGATATGTACAAAAAATCTCTTGAAATTTGTCAACATTACGAATACAGTACGAAGTAAGATCTAATGATATGAAATTTCAACAACTAAGAAAGTAGATATATCACCTCGTTGAACTAGATCTGATATGTGGTCAAATTCGACCGATGATTCTATCTGTGTCAGTTCCAATGCCGTTGGAGGGCGATACATGTGAAGTGGTCTAGGATAACTTGTGAACCATTTTTCAACCCACTCCCCTGACTCACAATCATTCCAGTCTTGCATTGTACATGAAGAACAAAAGCATGCCATCTTTCGTGTATCGATACTCCATGAACCTGTATTTGAGCTAAGGAAAGAGTGTACCTCACTTGATCCGATTAGTTCACAACAGTCTTCATATGGTGCAATGTGAGGATCATCCATCAACCAAAAAAATATATGAACTAAAGATGTACCTTCATTACCTGGACCCATCAAAGCATTACACCACTAAACGATTGATTTTGCGTCTATCAACTTTGCACTGTCTTTATACTTTAACTCTTCATGTTCTAATGCTCTTTTCACGCATGCTCCTACACCATCATGCTCTCCCTTTCCATGTCCAGCCTCATAAAAGCTCCACATATGTTGAACACCTATAATGACATGCATCATGCACAACTAGTAGAACATGCACGAGTTCTTGAACTGTGTTGCACAGTTATCAAACCATATTATATGTTGATCTTATTCTATGCCCCTCTGAGCCAAACCATTGTAGAACATCTGGAAGCAACCTTGCACGAACTCTGGAGAATGTGTGCGATCATCACTAATATAAAAGTGGTACTCCCTCAATACCTTCCTTTGCTCATCTATACTATCAGATGCATGAACGAATGCTATGTGCACAAATATCAAAACTTGTGTGGAGTTGTAATACTATGGCTGCACCTCATGTTGTGGCTATAGAGTGTAGTTCTTTGCAAATTCAACCATAGATACTATTCTTCCAACTGGATAGGTGTCCTTGCATAACTTGAACTACGTGTCCAACCATTGGGCTCTATGGGTATGCACTGCACACTCAGATAGTATACTGTCAGGAAATGTGGTCATAAATTTGTACACTGGAATATTCTCAATAACCAAATCACGCCTTTTTGCTTGAGACCCATCTTTTGTAGCATATGCCACTGTTTTATACTTCCTAAATTCTACTAGTTTTTGTCCCACCTCATTGTGCTTTCCATATGTTGACATACTGGCATATGCTAGAAGCCACCGCAATGCTCGCATGTTGTCCTATAGAATATCTGGCCATCCTCTATTTCACATAAATTTTTTTATAAGAACTCTCTTGAAGATTTTGGTGGGGCTTCTATGCCACAATCTTGCAAAACACCGTAATGGTTAGAAAATTCAATATGTAGTCTACAACAACAAGTAGTGCATGTGTGATTTATCTTGACATAAAAAGGTTTAAGCACTTCAAAAAATCTTTGAGAAATACTAATTTGAGGATAATCATTTGAAAATTTCTGAAAAAATTGGGTTTGAGTCATATCCAAAAAATGCTTTGGATGTGGCTCACGATTCTGACTATCGATTCTCCTTCTTACCACATCCCTTTGATTTGGAGATGGCCTTGTGTTTTTCTTCCAATACTCTTCAATTAGTGTTCTCAAGGCTTCGACAACTTCTTTATCTTTTCATGACAGTCTCCTCGAGAATTCCCATAATTCATTTGTATCATTGCCCTCAATTCTTTGCTGCCTTTGAATGGCTCTTGATAAAGTCTTTCTACTAGTTCCCATTTTTTCACTAGTCTTTTTAATTAGGCGAGCTCTCTTTGTTTGACAACTTACCAAATTCAATGTAATGACACGTCAGGTGACATTACTATCCTTTGAGCATGAGGTCTTACCCACACTCTCATAAGCATCCATTAGATTCTTCACAATAGTGTCGTCACTCGATGCATTCGATGTTCTCAACCCAAGAGTCTTCATGATGTTCCTATACTTTACACCCCGCATCATTTCAACAAATATTTGACATCTTGTAGTGTCATTTAGCATTTCAAAGAATCATTCCCAAATCTCATCAGCATATCTTCTACAAGTGCATGTTGAAACCTTACCTTCCATGTGCTGCAAAATATCATCATCAATATTAATCAAATACTTTGGATTTCTACGCAAAATTCTTGGTGGTGTTCTCCTAGGTACATATATCTCAACATTAGGAATTCCATCAATATTTAATTGAGGTGGGCTAGATTGCATTCCTTTGATCGATGGTGGAGAAGAAGGCATACCTTCTTCGTCAATTTTGAGTGATTTTGTGTGATCAACTTGAGATGTGTTGGATGGTGTCCAACAATATTCACTTGCAGTAAATGGTGTCTCTCCATATTCACTTGCAGTAGATGGTGTCTGTCCATATTCACTTGTGCTAGATTGTGTCCCTCCATATTCGCTTGTGCTTAATGGTGTCCCTTCATATTCACTTGTCGTAGAGGGTGTGTCTCCAACTATGGTATCTGAATCTGTCTTACGATGATGCTTTTGCATTCGTGCCTTTTGTGCTGCCAATTCTCATTCTCTTTTTGATGGTTGAGGTTCCTCTACAATCGGGTTGTTTACATCAATCATTTCCAATTTCTTCTTTTCATGATATGTCACCACCCGAACTCTCTCCTTTTCTTTCAAAGTTTCATTCTCTTTGTCTGTTAGTTTCCTATTTGCCTTTTTCTTCGGCATGGCGGATAATTTTATCTATACCATGGTAATGAGATGAATATTAGTTCCTAATAAATGTATCCATTCGAGATAATTGAAAAATATATGTCACTGAAGGCTTCATTTAAATAATACTTACAATCATCGTGTACAAAAGTAGGGTATTTTATTGTTGAAAATGCCTTGGAATGAAACTAATGACAATAGGATTTGTGGTTCTTAGCTCAAACAAGCACTTTTCCACGAGAATTTGAGGAACCAAGGAGTGATTTTGAAAAATTGTTGGTGCAAGAGCACCTTAAAGGTCATTTGGAAGATCTTGGAAATTTTGGCTTGTAGGTGGTTCTAGCCAACCACCAAGGGAATAAGCACTATGATGTAAAGTCCCAATAGTTTTTTTGATGTGTGAGTTAAGGCAAACTTAGGGTAGTCTAGAGCCTTGAATTTTGGAGAAGCCTGAATGATGAAATTAGGCAAATTAGTCCATGTAGACTTGGCAATTTGTCCTAAAAGTGGGAAAAGGGCATTAATGATGCTCTAAGTCCGACCCAAGGGTCCTAGCATGTGGGAGAAAGGTATATAAGGTCAGAAAAACCCTAATTGAGCATGTGGGAAAGCTATTGTACGATTTGTGAGTTGGAAGAGTGCAAATTTCATTGAATTTCTATTTTTGTGCCTTCATCCAGTCAAGAATGGATTGAAAGGACATGTCTAATGATTTGATTCTTTCAATTGTGTCACTTAACTACTATGTGAAGCATTATATTAGCCATTTAGTTCAATTTCTTTATGTTTTGCAAGTTTTTAGAGTTTTTGGTCTCATAGCAGGTTCAGGCTAGTTTTTGGAAATAAGGATCCCCACTTGAATTACCATGGAAAGGCTACCATGGTAACTTGGAATCAAGTAGGATAATTTTTTTATAGTGTACATATGGTGTGTGGTGTCTTGGTTTGTAGGGGAGATGGTGAATTAATCAAGAACTAGGCGAGTGCAAG